>JRUC01000750.1:0-13143 GCA_000806385.1 Leptographium procerum
GATTCCTTCCCTCGACGTCTCAGTAGTTATGCCCGACGTCAAACTTTTCGTTGTGCTTCTTCTTCAGGCTCTCAAACTCCTCGTCGTACGCCACCGTCTTCCGCTTGAGCCATGACCCGCGGCCGACGCGCTGCCGGAACAGCATGAACCCAATGGCTGCCAACGCCACCGCCACAATCGGCACCGTGATGACCACGGCCAGGACCGACTTGGACATGCCGCCGCCACCGCTGCTGTTGCTGCTGCTACTGGTAGTCGCGACTGCGGGAGCCACGGTCTGGACCTCGGCCACCAACGATGTCGTGGCCGTGAATGTGGCGACGATGGACGATACGTCGGTGGCGGACGACAGCGGAGGGATCGTTGTGGTCACGACGGCCGGGCTGCTGGTGACAATGGATGTAAACGTGGACGTTGGACTCGCAGACTCGACAGAACTGGATTATGTCGAGTCAGCAGGAAGGATGACATGAGACAGAGACCGAGACAGACACCGGGATAGACAGCGGGATAGAAAGCAGATCCCGAAACTCACCTCGTCGTTTCTAGTGCGGCACTGGCCGTCGTCGAGGAAGCAGAGGCGTCAGATGTAGAGGTGGCAGTAGCAGTAGCAGCGGCTGTTGTGGACTCCGTCGTGGAAGCCGTCGTTGCTGTGCTCTCGTCGCTGCTGCTCGCCGTGCTCGTGGTGCTCGTGCTGGCCGTAGTAGTAGTGGTGTCCTTGCTGCCGCTGCCCTTTCCATTGCCGGCATTGTTAGTGAGGCCGCTGTCGCCGGTGGTCGTCGCTTGGCTCGCCGCAGAGGTGCTGTCGGAGGAGGCGTCACTCGTGCTGGTGGTCGCCGTCGGTGCTATGACAATGCCGGGCAGTGCAGCCGTGAACAGATGCTTCGTTCCATCCGACAGGTCGGTGGCGATGCCGTCCAGCAGTCCTCGTCCGATGATCATAACGACGGGAAGGTTTGAGGGATCACGAGGGGTTGAGAGTTGAGAGATGGCGGCAGGGGCAATAATGTTGCGATTAAAGGAAGCTGAGAAAGCTGAGAGAGTAAAGGACCAGAGACGCGGACGAGAGAGCAGGATTAGCAAGAGAAAATATGAGAAAGAGAAATAGAAGCAAGAAAAAAAAAGGTATTAAGAAGAGAAACGACTATCAAAGCCGTGCATAGCCCTCAAGGCTGCGTTACAAACGAAGAGACAAAAAAAAGAGAAAAAGAAACGGAAAACGAAAAGATCACGACTATTCGGCAAACAGATTTAAAGACGAGAGGAGTTGAACCAAAGAAATAAAATAAAACACGGCCGTTGCAACCATTATAGTCAAAGCGGCCGTCGCGAGATTGCCGGCTCGGGCTGTTTGCCATGCCGTCCTTCATAATAGTGACCGCCTATCACCTTCTCAACTTGGCCATCCAAAACGTCCACCGGGGTCAAAGCAGACCATGAAAGCTACCACAGGGCAGCGCGTACCCACTCGGGACGCCCTGTATGGGTTAAACGACGGTTACATATACTACATACTATGTACTACATACTATGTAGCAGTCGTTGGCCTCGATATTGCCTGCACCTTGCAGCCCCGTTTGATCGGCTGTCGATGAGATACCATGTACTGCTCCGTACGTAGGGCGTTGGGCAGGGACAGGGGCAGCCAGACCGAAGACAGGTGCAAGGGATGCAGGGGCCACCTGTAAGGTCACTGGATGAGTTCTTTGTTGGGTAAGATGGTGGTCGGCCTGGCCGTCGGCTGTCTTCTGAAACGGCTGAAACTCTGCCAGTGCCCCTTCTATTCTTAGCTTCCTGCCTTAACGGTAAATACTTGCAGCAGAAAGAAAACAACCCCACAACCCGTTTGCCGAGCTCCACAAGGACAAGCAATGCAGAAGAAAAAAGCATAATTCATGGTGCAAATTTATTGGGGCCAGCAGCTGTGCGCGACGAGGGAAGCTTGGTAGAGAAGGAGGTATGGTCACATCAGCGAAAACAGCCTTTTTTTTGGTTTGGCTTGGTCGATACACACGATTGCCACACCCCTCCATTATTAAGCAGATTGACTGCTTGAGCCTGGCGATCTGTTTCTACCATATTTTCCAAGATGCAAGATGAGCGCTGTCGGCTGCTAAAGCTCTGCCTGCCTACATTGACGGATGCGCCTAGAGTCGACGTACGATGAAACAAGGCGACAGACACAAAGATTAGGTAACTGTTGCAGGATCCGTGCAGTGCTAAGCATCAACGCGTTTCATCTCTACCGAGAGAGCCAGACCAGAATAGAAGCGTAAACGTGTTTCCAGTTACATTATGCGGCTCCATATATACATCTATTTTCATTCTGAAATGGCCTGACAGACAGGTTTTTGTTTTCTCTTCTATTTCTGTCTTATGAGATGACATTCTTGAGCGGCTGGCCGGCGATGAAGCGACGCAGGTTCTCGGCAATGAGGCCCTCGGCGCCCTGGGGGCGGCCGCCGGCGGCGTGGGGGGAGACCACCAGGTTGGGCGTCTTCCAGAGGCGGCTCTCGGCGGGCAGTGGCTCGGTCTCAAAGACGTCGAGGGCGGCGCCGCCGAGGCGGCCCTGATCCAGGGCGTCGGCCAGGGCGTCCTCATCGACGCAGGAGCCGCGGCCGACGTTGACGACCCAGGCGTGGGCCGGCAGCTGGCGGATGCGCTCGGCGTTGAGGGCGTGGCGTGTCGAGTCGGCGCCGGGAAGGATCATGACGAGCACGTCGGTCTGGGCCAGCAGCTGCGGCAGGCTGGCCTCGGCCGCGACCTCGACGCCGTCGCGCACGCCGGCGCTGCGAGCTACGCCGGTCACGTGCGCACCCAGCAGCCGCAGGCTGGGCACGAGCGCCTTGGCGATGTTGCCGAAGCCCCAGACGAGCACGCGGGCGTCGCGCAGGGTCGTGAAGCGGCCCGCCGGCCGGTCCGGCTGCGCTCCGCCCAGGTGGCCCGGCCAGCGGCCCTGCAGCTGCCAGTCGCGCATCTCGTGCAGGCGGCGCGCGCTGCTCAGCAGCATCGCCAGCGCGTGCTCGGCCACGGTGTGATCGTGCAGGCCGGAGCCCGTGGTGATTACGACGCGGGCCGGGTCGAAGCCAGCGCCGAGCACGTCGTTGGGTCCTGCTGCCAGCGACTGGATCCACCGCACCCGCGTCAGCCGCCCGGCGGCGTCTGCCAGGTTGCTGTTCGTCCACGTCACCAGGATGTCGGCGTCTGCGTGCTCCTCGGGGATCGGCGCGTGCACGTCATACGGCACCAGCGCCACCGAAAAGCCCTCGATCGAGCTGACGTCTAGCTTTAGCGACGTCGGGTACAGCAGCTTCAGCTCAGCCGCGTTGATCTTGGTCGGCGCCATGGTTGTGGTCCTAGAGCAGCTACTGCTGCTGCTGCTGCTGCTGTTGTGTAATGACCTTGTGGGGGTGGAGGCGCGCAGCTGTGGTCGTGATCGCCGATACGGGAAATACGTCGACGCTGTCGATATCGATGATGTCAACAATGTTTTTGTGAGGAACGGCTTCCACGTGCAGACGGTAGGTCTTGCTATCCAGGGACGCATCAAAGAAGAAAATTTGTAGGACGACAGAGCAGAAATATGCGCGCGATGCCAGACGGATATGTCGTCTTCCTCCTCAAGAGGGGCTGCGTTTGTTGCTGCGGTGCCGGAGAAAACAAGCGGCGGGGCTCAGAGGGTCGGGACATTGCCTGCCGACTGGGGGAGTTCCTATTACCGGCCTTTCTTCCAGGCCTTTCCCCAAGCTTTCTCCAGGGCTGACAGTGCCCTACAGCAACCTGTTACAGTGGTCCTTTAGCGTGCTGACTCGGCTCTGCTAGCCCGGACTTCATCGATGCGGCATCGCGCTAATTATTTTCCACTTATGAAAGGGTAGCGAATGGGAGGCCGAGTCCATTTGTCCTCGTTTGCGGGAGCGGGTGGGGGGACGGCCAACACGTGATATTAGCCCCCACCCTAGCGCAGAAAGCATCAGTCGTTTGCAGATGACTAATAAGAAAGCTCTTGAGTCGCGTGACCGGATGGGTTTGATCGATTGATTGGCGCGTCTTCGCGTTACCTCGCCGAATGCTGCATCAACCTAAAGGAGCAAGTGAATGTTTACGACCGGCTGCATTTTCTGCTGTCTCGCTAGGATGCAGACAGGCCAGTACCACCACCATCATGCGCCCCCGCTTTGCGACCTCACGTCATTATGCTATTTATGCGGTATCGGTGTATATTTTGTACTTGAACAGCCAGTGCCGAACTGGTTGCTAACATGCATGTTTCACCAGTTCCCGTTCAGCCGTCGATGGCCAATATACATACCTCTCTCATGCCCCTTTTCATTCTTGCCATGCCTCTCATGCCTCTCCCCTGCGCTCAGCGTGCGTTGTCTCGACGACGCCGGCCTCCTCCTGCTTGAGCTGCGCAGCGGCAGCAGCAACGGCGTCCTGGTGCTCGGCATCAACGTTACCGTAGCGGCCAATGCGGTACCAGGGCAGGTCGAAGAGACGATCCATGCTCTCGAGGCTGCGGCCTGCCGTCTCGGGGACGCTGAGCCACACCCAGACGCCACCAAGGACGGTAACGGCAGCGAAGCACCAGAAGGTGCCCTTGGGGGTGATGCCGCCGTCGGCGGTGGGCAGCAACATGTTGGGGACGGCGCGGGCGTTGCCGTACTGGTTGGCAAAGTGCAGGACCATGGCCAGCGAGGTGCTGGCGGCGCGGATGCGCAACGGGAACAGCTCGGCGGTGAGCAGGTACTGCATGCTGTTCCAGCCGAGGGCCCAGCCGAAGCCGGAGAGGTAGATCATGGCGATGGCGCCGCGCGAGGGGCCGAGCTCGCTGCGGCTGAGCTGGTAGCCGGGCTCGATGCCCATCTTGGGGACGCCAGTGAGAAAGCCGGCGACGTAGACCATGGCGATGGCCTGCAGGGTGATACCGAGCAAGAGGGAGCGCTTGCGGCCGATGACGTCCACGAGGAAGAGGGCGCAGGCGAGGGCGGCAAAGAGCTTGACGAGGCCGAAGACGGCGGTGACGAGGAGGCCCTGGCTGGTGCCGGTGATGCCCAGCAGCCGGAAGAGGTCGGGCGCGTAGATGGTGATGGAGCCGGCGCCGCTCCACTGGCTCATGATCTGGGCGCCGCAGGCGAGATAGAGGCGGTAGCGGTTGCGCGAGTCGAGGACCATCTCCTTGACGATGCCCAGCCAGCCGGCGCCGCGCGTGGCCTCGCACTCCTCCTGGTGTTGCAGGCAGATGGCTGTGACCTCGGAGGTGACGTACGGGTGGTCGGACGGCAGGCCGCGCAAGCGGCTCATCACGTGAAGCGCCTTGTCGGGCCGGTTCTGCTTGACGAGGAAGCGCGGCGACTCGTACTGCAGGAACATGAGGCAGAGGATCAGGCCGGCAAAAATGATGTGCAGCGACGTTGGCACCTGCCAGCGGGCGGGCGAGGTGTCGCCCATGTTGACCTGGCAGCCGTAGTTGGCAAAGTAGGCGAGCACGACGCCGAAGTAGACGAAGCCGGTGAAGATGCAGGTGCAGAGGCCGCGGACTGATGCCGGCGCGATCTCGGCGACGTAGACGGGGCCAACGACGGTGGTCTGGCCGACGCCCAGGCCGGCGATGAAGCGGCCGGCGTAGACGGCCTTGAGATTGCCGTTGGAGCCCAGGAAGATGGCGATGCCCAGGATCCAGAGCAGGCACAGCTGGCGCGTCGCCCAGATGCGGCCGATGCGGTCGCACAGCACAAAGGCCACGAGGGCGCCGCCGACGCTGCCGATCTGCACCATGGAGCTCACGTTGGCCTTGATGTTGGCCCGCTCCAGCTTGGAGTACGAGTCGTAGTGGATCGACGCCTGGAAGTCCTTGCTGTTGAACGCGCCCGAGATCAGGCCCTCGTCCACGCCGCGGGCCGCGCCCATCAGCCCAAACGAGAACACGGCAAACCAGAGACGCCAGTTGAACACGCCCTCGGGCTCGCCCAGGTTCCTGAGCCGGAACACGTTGACCGGCTTCTTGACGCCTCCGGCCATGGTTTCTGTTGGGGGCAAAGGGGGGTTTCGTGGGAGAAGGGGTAAAGTATAGTATATAGTGCTGAAGTACAGTCGTATCGGCGTTCAAGGGGGGAGCAAAAGACGCTGAGACGGAAGATTTCTGTCAAGCAGCCGGGTTGAGTGCGGAAGGCGGCAATGCGCGGTGCTGGCAAGAGGAAAACCTCCTGCCTCTATATGTATGTTTGCCATCGCCCTCACGTCTTTCGTCTATGGTCTTTTCGTCTTTCCGGTCCGTCTCGTCTTTCCTTTTTCCCAGTTATCCCGTCTTTACGATCGCTGCAAAACCCACGAGGCCAACTTTTTTACAATTTGAACACACCTGCATTGCTGGCATGTTGGCACTTGGCACGTTTGCTCCGTAAACACAGTCTTTTCAGTGGCTGCAGGCCCCGTATTGTCAGGCTTGTGGTCTTGGCGGCCAGGCTCATGTGTTCTGTCGCCGTTGCTCCCTTTATTGTCAGTGGAGATGCGTTCTGTCACTAAGCATTGCCAAGTGCTTGGCTAGTTGCTTCTTTTCTAAATGTTCCTTGAAGCCTTGTTCTGTAAGTACTCTGTGAGTTTGGGGAACATGGTGCCCCCATCATTTCCCCGCATTCGCCATTCTAAAAGTGCGGAGTACTATTCCACAAGAGGCAACTGGATCAAGCCTCTCGGACACCAATGCACCTGAAGCAATGATCCAACAGCCGCTATTGGAGGGAATCGGGCATTCCGCCTGCCGCTGAAAACGCCAACCGAACGCCACTTGTAGAAAGTACCTATGCATATTTAGTAGCATCTCCTAGCATATCCTCATCGGGCTAAGCGCTGCATCTCCGGATACCGTTCAGATCCACAGTTCATGCCATGATCGTGAAGCTCCCTGGTGCCTTGCTTTCCATTCCTGTTCTTTTTCTTTCTTTTTGTTCTAACTCTTTTTATCCATCTACGCCACGCTTTTACGCCACGCTTGTCTGTGCTCCAGCCCGACAGATCCCCGCTATGGCCTTTGATCATCGTTATTTGCCCCAAGTTGGACGACTCCAAATTACTTTCTAGGGCTTGTATTCTGCCGTCCCTTCTACCCCGTACTTTTTCCAGATACTAGTAGTGATAGCTGCACGCGACACGCTCGGGATGGGTTGATAATATGCATCGTAGCCACGCCCAGTCGCTCTCTCTTCGGCCGCACTTCCCCTTTGTCTGGTGCGTACTTGTGCGACTTCCTCCCCCCTTGCTAGGCCTCGACCGGACGACGGCAGTAGACCTCGGTTCACTATCTCTGATGTGCCTTGCCCATCTCCGGCGCACGTAGTTCTCGATCTTCCCGGATGATGGACCGCACGCACAATCGCACCTACCTGGCCGGCGAAAACGCGGGTGCAGCCCTTGTCGGCGGAGCCCGATTCGCCACGAGTTCTAGTATTGAAATTTCTTGTAAAGACTGTGCTTTGCTTCTCGCTGTACATTCTGCTAAAGTGAGCATACAAAACATTCGTTGGAACTAATACGAGCGCATCCCTGCAGCTCTCCTCTGCAGCTCTTTACGTTACCTCAAGAGAATACGAACATAGGGCTTGGCTAGTATCTCAACGCCTCGGCTCGTTGGCATACAAATCTTGTTTTCGGACGTTTCTCGTAACTCATAGAATTGATCTCGCGTTAGTGTGATGATCAAACAGCTAGAAACGTTAAAGCACCTTTCTGGGCACAACGGGGGCCACCTTCTTTGGGCAACATCTCCGAGGCAAGAGGGACAGCCTGGCCGTGAAGTATTCCGTCACCAACCTTTGCAGAAATCTGTCGAATGGACCAATTAGAGCCAGCTATGTTATCTAAATATTCTTTGTTTGGGAAGTAATCGGTCTCTGGTAAAATCAAACCATTGATCCCTTTGTCAAAGTGCAAGGCCTACTCGAAATTCGGGGCTGATAATTGCTTGAGCTCTTACTAAGCACAACATATGGAGAGCAAATTGGAGCGGACTGCCTTTTCAATGTCAGAGTTTCATGTCAACTACCGGTGTGTGGCTTCCCCTGCGTCGTCCTGCTACTGGGGCTGACGGCTCTGTTAATCAGGTGGCCCGCAGCGGCTGGGGATACCCCATACTTCTCCACATCTACCCCAGATTTTGCAGAGATAAAGCGCTGACGCGTACTGCAGTCACGAGGCATGTTTTCATGCGTGGTCATGGCAGCATCTCATCAGCTGCGTCGAGGCCGCCCCCGCAGCCGTCGATGGCCAGCATGTCGTCGTCTTCATGTCTGTTGAATTATTCATGAGATGGCTGTTCTACCGGCAGCACGATCTTTGTAGCCAGTAGGATAAGGAGTCGGTGGTGCTTCGACAGATATACGGTGTGCGCAGTACTGCCTTTACAAGGACCGCTTCCTCTAAGCCGTATCTGACCACAGAAGCCTGCCAGCGGTTAAGGAGGTGCCTCGCAAAGCATGGCCTTGCTCCTTGGGAGATGGGTTGTGATATCGCCATTCACGAGATGGACGAATCGCTCGTATGACCGAACATGCCGACTGAATTAGTAAATGGACTGGCTGCCAAAATTGACGTCGGGTATAAGAGGCCACATCTCAGCTTGCGCGTCTCGAGGGTAGCAACAGCATTCGATCTGCCGGGCGACTCTTTGTTGTGATGAGCTGCGGAGAAGGGCTCTTGACCCCCAAGGTGGCTGATTCAAGGCATTGGCGAAATGAGGAGAAGAGGCTGTGACCCCTTTTATATCGGTTCAATTGTTCCGAGCAGACAGAAATGCGTATGAAATCAAGGGCGCGCCAATGCCGACCGTGTAAGATATAATGCGAGAGCAAGGCTTCATGCCGTAGAATTAGAAGGCACGGCGGCTCCTTTTTTTGCCGACACTTGGTTGCATCGGGTGCAGCATCTCTGTGTATCCCTCAGCTCTTGATAACCTCTTTCTTCCTGTCGCCAATATGCCTTTTGGAATATGGGACCCGGCCTGGGCCCACGAGGGTGACGGCGACTCGATCCGACTTCCCGGGACAGAGCTCTTGCTCAAAGATGACACTGAAGATGTCATGCCTGCTTCCGAGGCCCGCCTGCTGAAGCATATCCAGCACAAGGTAGATACTGCAGCTCCGCGAATGCCGCTGACCATGCGGCTGACATTTTGGGCTTCTATTAGGGCCGCGAGACCATCTTGGTACCTCAACCTACAGAGGACCCAAACGACCCATTGGTGAGAAGCCTGTGTGGACTGAAAGGAGTAGAGTGAGAAGAGGAAAAGATTGCCAATGAAAAATAGCGAACAGAGAATAGGAAGAACAACAAGGAACAGAACAAAACAACTCGACACCCTCGCTGACATCACAAACACAGCTCTGGCCGCGGTGGCAGAAGGAGGTCGCGTTCTGGGCCATCTTCTTCAACGCCATCATCTTTGCCATCCTACCGGGCCCGCTACTGGCTCCCGTCACGTTCTACCTCTCAGGCGTGCTGGACGTGCCGCTGGCGCGCGTGGCCGCGCTCTCGGGCTACCAGCTGCTCGTCGTTGCCGCCTTCGGCCCCATCGTCTCCGTGCTGGCCCACAAGTACGGCAAACGACCGCAGTTTTTATTTGCCGGTACCATGGCCACCGTCGGCACGGCCGTGTGCCTCGCCGGTTCCCAGACGACGCACTACCACACCATCCTCGGCGGCCGCATCGTGCAGGGCCTCGGCGTGACGGCCTGGGAGAGCCTGGCCGTGGCCAGCGTTGGCGATCTGTACTATCTGCACGAGCGCGGCACCCGCACAGCCATCCTGGTGTCGGCCCTGGCCTGCACCGCCGCGGTCGTGTCCGTGTTCAGCGGCCTCCTGGTCGAGGGCATCGGCTGGAAGAACCTCTTTGTCGTGCTGCTGCCGATCGACGCGGCCTGCCTCTTTGTGACTTTTTTCTTCCTGCCAGAGACGCAGTATCCGAGGCCGGCGCCGACGGTGGCAGACCGGTTCCAAGATGAGGACGGAGCCAAGGCAGAGATCGAACAGGTGGAAAAGGCTGCCGCATCGTCGTCAGCATCGATCACAGAGGCAGCAGCAACAGCAACTGCCCTGCCGGCCAGATCCCCCTACCTCTCCCGGCTGGCGCCGTGCACCGGCATCAAGTACACCGACAAGAGCCTCCCGTGGCTGCTGCTAGAGATCGCGGTCCACCTAGTCAACCCGGCTGTGTGGTGGATCCTGCTGGCCAGCGGCGTGCTGATCTCGCTGTTTGTTGTCACGGCCTACATCCTGTCGCAGATCTGGACGCCGGCGCCGTACAACCTCGGCATAGCGGCCAACGGGGTATTTTATATTGGCGCGTTCATCGGCGGCATCTTTGCCGTCGGCGTGGGCCCCTTCTGCGACTGGATGGCCCGGGCTCTGGCCCGCCACCACCACGGTGTCTACGAGGCCGAGTTCCGGCTGCCGGCCAACATACTGGGTGCCCTGTTCGTCGCGTTGGGATGGTTTCTCTTCATGTGGGATGTGGACCACCCGCAGCCGCACGGCTACTACCTAGGCTCCTTTGCCTTTGGCCTCGTCTGTCTGGGAGGTTCCATCCCGTCCACGTCGGCAGGACTCTACATTCTGTAAGATTCTCCTTACTCGTATACGCTCTATCTTATTTGCTCCCATGGTCCCCAAACTGACATCATCTCTAGCGACGCCTTCCCCCGACAGTCTACTGAGATTTTTGTGCTGCAGATGATGCTCAAGAACTTTCTCTTCTACGCCTTCTCCACCTTTATCAATACCTGGGAGGCTGATGCTGGCCCTGGAGCAGTGTTCCGGACCTTTGGCATCGTGTCTCTAGCGGTCCTGGCTACCTGTATCCCTATGTGTAAGTGGACACTTGCATGCGTACCCTTGTTTGGCAAGGCTGTCCCGCTAACAGGTCTAGATATCTTTGGCAAGGTAAATCGCCGGTTCATGCACAGATTGCACAGCAAATACGCCATATTTGGAGCCATGAGGTAGCTCGCAATTTGAGAGTCTCTGCAAGTGAGAACAAATTTACTGAATATATTTATTTGAAATCGGTTACTTAGCAGTGAATATGGTCGTCTTGAGAGATGTTGATCGGCCTAAGCCTAACAACCACTAGCATGGCCTATTTGTAGTTGAACTTGCGCTATGGAGTAGGAAACATTTGACAGATTTTAGTGGTTGTCGGAGTTAAGAGTGTTTGCATCTGGGTGACCAAGCAGAAGGAAGTCTCAGTGTGACAAATGAAGTGGGGTGAGCTGCTTACGTAGCTTTATCACAGCTGCTACTAACTCCGACTCCCGCCAGAGTGGGGGTGGAGCTGTTGGGCAGCTGTTCGGCAGGCACAAATCCACAGGTTCTGCCATTCCACTCCATTGCCGTCCAGCAATGCCGTCCGGCTTTAGCGTGGAAGGAGGGGCCGGATAGCCGTTAGCTGGCATATATAAAGCGTGGCATCAGTCGTCAAACATCAGTGCCAACGCCAATGTCAACGCTGAAGTTGTCAGAGCTGTCGGTTCTTAACCTCTTCGCCATCTTCTTCTCCTCATTTTCATCTCACCTGCTCAGTCCTCTTCTTCCGCCATGCCCTTTCCCACGCGCGCGCTCGGCCGCAACGGCCCGCAGGTCACGGCCATCGGCTGCGGCCTCATGGGTCTTAGCCGGTTCTACGGCGCCGTCGGCAGCGAGGAGGAGCGGCTCGCCTTTCTCGACCACGTGTACGCGTCTGGGGAGCGGTTCTGGGACACGGCCGACATGTACGGTGACAGCGAGGACCTACTGGGCACGTGGTTCCGGCGCAACCCAGGCAAGCGCGAGACCATCTTCCTGGCGACCAAGTTTGGCAACGTGGCCACGGGCGGCGTGCGGTCGGACCCGGCCTACACGCGTGAAGCGCTGGCCCGGAGCCTGGCGCGGCTGGGCGTCGACCACGTCGACCTCTACTACGTGCACCGCGTCGACCTGGTGACGCCGATCGAGGACACGATCGACACGCTGGTGGCGCTCAAGAACGAGGGTAAGATCCACTACCTAGGCCTGTCCGAATGCTCGGCCGATACCATCCGGCGGGCCCAGGCGGTGCACCCGATCGCAGCCTACCAGATCGAGTACAGCCCGTTTGAGACGATGATCGAGAAGCCCGAGACGGGCCTGCTGGCCACCTGCCGTGAGCTCGGCATCGCCGTTGTCGCCTACTCGCCGCTCGGTCGCGGCCTACTGACCGGCCGCTACCGCAGCACGGCCGACTTCCCCGCCGGCGACTTTCGCACCCTGGCGCCGCGCTTTGCCGACCCCGACAACCTGGCCCAGAACCTCAAGCTGGTCGATGCCATCGCCGCCATCGCTGCCACCAAGGGCTGCACGCCCGGCCAGCTGACCCTGGCCTGGCTCAGCCACCAGGGCCCCGACATCTTCTCCATCCCCGGCACCAAGAAGGCAGCCTACTTTGACGAGAACGTCGGCGCCATGTCCGTTCAGCTGACCGACGCCGAGGCCGCCCAGATCCGTGCCGCCGTCGACGCTGCCAACATTGCCGGCGCCCGCTACCCAGAGGCGACCACAAAGTGGCTGCTGGGCAGCACGCCGCCTAGGAAGTAGGAGAGGGGCAGCGCCTTGGAACGGGAAATGGGAATTGGTCATTGGAATTAGACAATGGGAACTACGGTCACGAAAGCGCAAAGGCCGCTGCACTTTTCTTATAAATTACGCCATCATAAGCAGGCTTGAGAAACATGGCGTTCTGCATCCCTTGCTCCACGTGCCACCGTGCCTGTTTTGTGGCTGATTCGATGTGTGACGGCAGTACCTGCCGATCGAGATTCTGCGGACGGAGTTTTTTTTGGACCCCTGCTATGGGCCCCTGCCGTGCTTCGGTGCACTAGGTCTAGAAGCCACATTTAATGAGTGATATCTGGTGTGCCATGATCGTCGACGTGCATGGACAAGACAGATACGACGATACGCGCGCGCGCGTGCGTGTGTGTGCATGCATATAGACTCTGTATAGATTCTGCCCCAACTCAACGTACAAGAAACATAGGACGCGTACCTAAAATTCGATACACAAACCAGTATTCAAATTTAGATACGTATTATTGGAAACAAATAATTTCAAGGTAGCCACCGGCCCCCCTCCCCCCC
>JRUC01000751.1:0-13121 GCA_000806385.1 Leptographium procerum
TGCTGCTGGGCGTCAACGTGCTCTTCGCGCAGGAGATCGCGGCCACGTTCACCACCGACGCCGTCCGCATCGCCACGGTCCTCACGCCGTACCTTACCACGTCTGCATTTGGCTGCCTGCCGGCCGGCATCGTCATGGCGCGCACAAAGTCGTACCGCACGCTCCTGGTCGGCTGCCTGCTGTGGTGCAGCCTCTTCACGGGCCTCATGGCCATGCTGAATCCGGACCGCCTCAGCTGGGCATATGCCTTCTCGGCCCTCTTTGGCGCCGGCACGGCCGTGACCACGGTCATCCCAGGTGAGCAGTCACTTCGTCTCTCGCGTCCCGAGCCCCGTCGACAGGCGCTGCACTGTGAGAATGTTACCCTGTCTGGGTCTGACACAAATTGCAGTGGTTGCACTGGCCCTGTCGGTGCCCTCCTTTCTTCTCGGTACGGCAGGCACCATCAGCGTGTCGTGTCGCGCTCTTGGGGGCATCGTCGGCATCACCATCTTCACGGCCATATACAACAACAAGATGGGTGCGGCGCTGCCCGCAGACGTGGGTGCCGTGCTTGGCGCTGCTGGTCTTTCTCGCCTTCTGCCGGATATCCTCGACGCGCTGGCCACAAAAAATCCGGCGGCCCTGGCTGCGGTTTCGGGCTTGCCGTCCTCACTGATTCCCACGGTCCTGGCTGCCGAGGCACAGGCCAACAGCTATGCTTGGAAGTACGTGTGGATTGCCATCGCCGCAGTCGTGGCCGCGAATGCTGTCGCGTCTTGCTTCCTGAAGCCTGTTGCATCCAAGATGAACAACCACATCGAGTCGGCATTGGAGAAGTCGGATGTTCGCAAGAAGCAGATGGGAACAGAGATTTGATAGCTTGTCTGAGCATATGGGATGCAATGCTTTCGTATTTACTCGTAATGTGCGAAGCTTTGGCATAATGGACTAAGTCGCAGAGTTGGTGGACGCGTGAGATTTGAGTCGTTAGGAATCGAATCATGCATTTGTTTACCTTCTGCCAAACGTGGCTTCACTATCTGCTATATCAAACCAAAACTTAATCTCAAAATGCCCGAGGCTTCTCTACTGCCGCACTCTGCTCGCCGACATCCCGCGTACAGTCCACGTAGCAACCTCGCAAGGCCTGGCTCTTGTCTGTGCAGAGCCACACACATGTCCACGCAGGCAGCACCCCTTCAAAGTGCGGCCGCTTCTTGCCGATCTTGGCCATGTGTTCCATCACGTACGGCGCCTCAGTCTTTGTCTTCTCCGGATAAGCCGTCTCGTGCAGGCTGGTCTCGACCTCGCCGGGGTGGATGCTGAAGACGCGTATGCCATTCTCCTTGACACTCTTCTCGATGGGCTGAACCTGGTCCAGCTCCGCCTGGAGCGTGCCGGCAAACCGCGTAATGGCCGTCTTGGCGCAGTTGTATGCCGTCGTCCACGGCAGGTTTGCCGTCGCAGCTCGCGACGAGGTGAATATGACGGTCCCACAGTTCCGCACCCGCATCTCGGGCAGGACAAGTCGCGTGAGCTCGACCGGGGCGCGGACGTTGAGCTCCATAATGTCCCACCACTCTGTCGCATCGGTAAGGTGGAACGGCTGAAACAGGTTGCTTCCGGCATTGCAGATCAGGATGTCGATGGGACCCAGCTGCTCCCGGACCTGCCGCACGAGGCGCTCCTGGTCTTCTCGCACAAGGACGTCGGCCACAATTCCGACAGCTCTTCCGCTGCCCTCGCCGAGCCTTCTGATGTCTGTCGTCGTCCCATCGACCTGGCTTGCTGTCCGCCCCGTCACGGCGACGTTGGCACCTGCTCGAGCCAGCGCGAGAGCCATCTCCCGGCCGATGCCTCGCCCAGAGCCCGTGACCAGCGCATTCTTGCCCGCAAGCGAGCCTTCGAGGCGAGCTGGGTCAATTTCTGGATAGATACCCGTGCGGAGAGTGAACGGAGACTGCATCGCGAAGGTTTAAGTGCAAGAGAAGCTGCCAAAAATCACGGAGGACCAGCAGTGATATCGTACTCCGGATAGCGGCAACTACTTTGTTAGTGCTGTCTGGGTTAGGTTAGGCAAAGCTCGGATTTTCCGAGTTAGTGCGCCACGTGAACATCGGAAAATAGCTGCCGAGTTCAGCTGATTGCGGTTAGTTTGGTGCCCACGTACTTATCATCCGTCATCTTCGTCCCATTCATCCCGTTTTCCCAGGTTGACTGGGGTTTTTTTTGCTTGCCTACACTTTCACTATGGCGTTTGAGATATACATTCCGGAGAACCTCACGTTCCAAGACTACATCTCCGTCGTCCAGACAGCCAGAGTCTGGGCCGATGGATATGATCAAAAGGTTAGTAAGCTATTCAGAATGAATGCAAGATACCTCCGGCGTGCTGACTCTGCGGCGGCGCGTGTGTCAAAGCGGTCAGAGTTCCTTCTTGCTTCTCTGGCACCGCAGGTGACCGTGGACTACAGCCTAATTGTCCCGGCATGGGGCGTCAAGCACTACACGTCGGATGAGTTTGCAGCTCTGTGGCTGTCAGAAGAGCACTTGGGCCTCGAACCGCTGGCAACGCAGCATCTCCTCGGCCAGCCGTATTTCAAGAGCGTCACTGCCGAAGAGATCGTTGTGCAATGGCAGCAGCTGGCAAGCCATGGTCGGCGCGAGGACCAGCGGCGGGATGCCTCTGCTGTCATTAGCGAAACCAGCGACGGGCGGAGCTACATGGAGCATCGCTTTATCAAGGTTGACAGACGCTGGAAGATCACCGGGATCACTCCGTCGCTGCTGTATCAGACAGGAAACTTTATGCGAATCCGAAGACCGGCGGGGGCAGAATAGAAGACATGAGGAATTACAATCAAAAATCAAGCGGACCAAACTCATAACCTAGTGAGCTGAATCTGCTGTGTTATGACTTTAGTGCGCTCCTCTACTCATTTTGCTAGTTTGGCATGATGCGTCGATGCTCTTGAAGGTCACAGCGTCGTGGGCTCTGAATCTGGCACCGCGTTATCCCGAAAACCATTAGCTCCCGAACAATATTGCGGGGTATCAATTGTGGATGCTTGGCTCTCTTCTCAGTTTATTTCTTAGTGCTCACTTTAGTCTCAGTTTCCTGTAGCTGCAACCATTCCTAAGCATCGATTTTGTCTGGCAGGAGAACCCCCTCGTGTAGATGTCCAGCTATTTGAACCAATAGACTTCAATCGGCGGCTGCACCCGGCCTCTCCAGCGGCATGGCATCAAGCCTTGGTTCATTCAGTTGATCGAAATGCCAGGCAAGGGTCATGCCTTCACGGCCAAAATGCAAGTTCATCCTGACATGGTATATCGAAAAATAATATTTCGACTTTTCATACTCTCATTGATGCGCATATGCCTGGAAGCACGGGTGCCAGCTTAAGTACCGCACAAAGACGCAACGTGTCTGCTTTCTCAAAAAAGCAGACAGCCGTTGAATTCCGGACGAGCAGCTCACACAGTGGATTTGAGGAGGGATTTGTTAGCATCCAGGAGATAGTGCCGCTTTGTAAGTGATTTACGGATAGATCCCTCGTAAGGGGCGTGGAACGGCAGTCACAAGCGGGAGGTGTGCAGAAACCAGAGATGTAGTCTCCCTTTAAATGATATACACGAGATGAGACGGCCTTGCCATTCTCTGCCTTGCGTCCCGATTTCATCTACTTTACTGCTTCTGGTAGATGATCTATACACAAATCTAGTCAGAGATTATTTCTGAGATAGAAAAACCTTCAAGCCATACATTACGTACTAGAAGCTAGTTGGTGGTTCCATTTACTTCACTCTTCTCATCAAATACCCATACATTCTTCTCCCCTTCTAAGAAACGGTTCTTTACTGCTACGATTTTTACACACAAAAATTACACTCTAAGGTTTTTGTGTTCTTTTCTTACCGCTATAGCCAAGCTTTATTCGCCTTCCCTTTAGCCAGTAACCCTTCCTAACTAAAGCCAAGCCAACACACCCCCCCCGAAAAAAAAAGGTCATATGCCTATACCCAAAACGAGTAAAATGAAAAGAAATGGAAAAATGGAAGTTGAATGGCTATAGAGATGTTATGTAGGGGAATTATGAGGATTGCATCATGTTTACAGTTTACTTTAGGTCTGCTATATTTACTAGCTAATCTCTATTGATTATCTTTAAATAGCCCGCTACTAGGATTCTAGGACTTGTCTCTTCAATCCTTTTCTCTGGTAAGAGAGCGAACATATGAGGTAAAACTACTGCACGAGCCGGTATCTTTTACATCGTCCGGACCTGATGAGATCTACAAGTCACGCGGCCCATCTAAGCCTTGGCCCCTTACGGCAGCCACATCCTTCAAGATTGCCAGTCGTAACCGAGGTTACCTCGGCGCCTCCTCTCCTCTAAAGCAGGGGCTAGAAGTAATAGCGCGATGGACAGCAGCTCAACTAGAACGACATCCAGATATGTAAAGGAACGCAATTACACAACCTAAATATTTAGTCTCGTTCCTTTTCTTTGCCCCTCTAACAAAGCATTACGTTTTAATTTCTTGACGATATGCCCCTTTGCTGCTCAGCACAGGTGTCGTCGTTCCCGTCCATTGCCGCACAGATTTTGGTCATGCGCGTCGCAAGTACGCCGGCTGCGAACGCCGTCTCAATGTGTTAGTAGCACCGCGCAACGTCGGCAAACAGAAAGGGCTTGCCGCTTGGCCGGGCTTGGCCGGGCTTGGCCGGGCTTGGCCGTGCTTGCCCTCTACATCGTCGTAGTGTAGCTGGTGCCACGGCGAGAAGCGCGCCATAGCTGCAAAGAGGCCAGCAGTCTTACAGCCTATGCCATCGTTTTGCGCCATCCGATTGTGCGGCATACAGAAAAGGGCTCGCGTTCTCGAGGCTTAAAAGCGAGGAGCTGCCTAATCAAAGGGGCCGAAGGTATAGTATCTGACTGGAGGCTGGTGAGAGAATTCCGTGCGGTTTTTTTTTTCTTGCTTTTCTATTCACCAGCTTGTTTGGTCTAGCTGCAGCACAGTCGCATGCATGCTACCCACCCTTGTTTATCTTCAGCCCGATGGCTTGCGATATGATGCGACGTGGTGTTATCGCTGCTGTCTTGAGTATCTTAAGATATATTTATTCTTTTGCCACGCAAGACACCAAAGTACGAGTACATAAGCCGTCTCATTCTCCTATTGTAAATCCGGTGTTATATCCGGCTCATTCCAATCAATAGTGTGCTCGTGTGTGCAGCATGATTACTGAACTTATCTGCCGTTTCGTGCTTGCTCTGCTCGTACTCGTAGAACTATTCAAGTCCTTTGGTTTGTCTTGGCTCGTTTCTCCCCTTTCCCAAGTCCAAACTCTCGTATTCGTTATGTACAGATCATCGCATCCCCGCGTTTTTCTAGCCTCCCCCCCGCGCCAAGGGCACGCTGGCCGGTGTCAACGCCCTTGCACGAACCGCAACCTATCCTATCTGGTTTGCATTGCATGCTTGTGCGCTTGTGTGCTACGCTCACCTTGTCTCCTTCCGAGGGCCTGTCCTTCTGGCGATGGACGCATGAGAGGCACGCCTGATGGAGGACGGAAATAGTCGGTTCTAGACGGCTTTTCTCGCAGGCCGGGACACATGCCACGGGGATCGTTCGGGGAGCCGTATAGCTGGCCAATCCTGTCTCTCTGGGAATCTCATTACATGGGAATATTGGTGATGGCAGATATGATATGTTTGTGGGCCAAACAAACCACCACCACGGCAACAGGCTCAGCAGATTGTAACGCGAACTCGCAACGTTCGTTGGGATAAGCCCTAGTGCCGCAAGAGGAAGTTCAGAGCTTCCAAACAGTAGCGCAGCAAATGCGACCGACAGATTGGATGGGCCCCGGACACTTGGATATTACTCCGTACAAGCGCCCAGCCTGATTCCTGGCGTACTGTACCAGGCTCCAGTAATTCGTCCCAGGTCCTGCCTCTTTCAGCAAGGCGGGAGCTCTGCAGAGGGGCGGCTTCTTTCGGAATGCCACTTAGCCTGCTGGATTGCCGTGGTGGTGGGGTCATGGCGTGGTAGGTGCGACCAGCGCACCAGATTTGGCAGTTGCCCGCCTTTGTGACAATTAGCATCCTGGGCCCAGCGCTTCAGATTCCCACTAGCACGCTAACTTACTCTTACTATGTACGTACATAGTACTGCCCCTGGCTGGTAAACCCAGCCTGTTTCCAGAGCAGAGAGCAAGCCACCATGCGGACGAGTACCATTATCTAAATCGCTATCTGTACCACATTCACCGTGGCGGAAAGGTACGCAGAAAATATTGCTCGGCTATTGTCGTTCCAGACAATGCCAAGGCGGTCTTACTCGGCACAACTAGTCTCTAGGAGAAGCCCGTTGCCATCTTTTTATTGCCACAACGATAGCGTGTGCAAGCCATGGTGCTGGTGCTGGTGTGTATCATAGGGCGGTGTGAAGGGCCGATTTCAACTCATCCCCATCCCCAGCCCCCTAAAAAATAGCACTCATGTTCTGTTTCTCCAGAGAGAGCGAGGAATTGCGAATCGCCGGGACGGGTGGTGCAAAGCTTAAAGCCTGGTAATACGAGTACTCGTAATAAAAAAAGATGCGCCCATGTAAGATGACTTGCCCGTACTCGTAAGCCTTTCGAGTTTTTCGATTTATGATCTTCAACTTGTCGCGCGCGACAGGAGATCCCGAGGCTAAGAAGGCCTTCTTTTTTGCTTCCATCCTCCTTCTATTGCCACCTCCAGCTTGGCTAAGGTACAGAGTAAAGGCGCTTGCTGAGGACCTACCAATTCCGGGGCTAGCCGCTGCCAGCAACAGGCCGGCCTGGCCGCGACCAGAAAAGAGAAGGCCTCCAGACGCCGAAGAGCGAACAGATCAGATATAGAGTGCCTAGCAAGCGGCGCAAAAACGCTGTCTGCGCCGCATTTCCTGCATCGCAGAGGCGGCCGTCAGAGCAGTACACCCAGACACACAGATTACGGACATCTTTCCTGAAGCTTTTGGGGATCTCCACCGCAGGGAATTGGAGAAAGGACTTAAGGCCTACGGGAGTATGGCTGTTGGTACGTAGCATTTACCGGATGCCACCACACAAGGGTTAGCAACGAGGGAGCTAATGCACGCTAATGCGTGTGTGTAAGCAAAGATAGCCAACTACATACTCGAAAACAGGCATCGCGCTTGAATTACCACCTACCTAAAACGGAAATGAATATCATGTACTAAAACCATGTTCAAAAAGAAAAGAAAAAGAAAAAAAGTAACAGAACCAGCGCTCTCGCCGGCCCGCCCTCAAGGCTCCTAGGAAGTGCATGAAGCTCGCGTGCAAGCTGCGGAGAACTATAGAGGCACGAATGAAACAAACGGAGAAGGCGATGACAGCAGTATATCACGCAGGAGTGCAACTTTCGAGATGTGTCTATGCTATGGGTACGAGTAAGGGCATGCAAGGCCGTCCTAAACAGACACGCAGAGGCTGCTCGTTTTGGCAGTCGACTGTGGCTTGTGGGACAGAAGAGGGGCAGCCGTCCCTTACTGTTGTACGTGGTACCACTGTCCTTTTTTTTTCGCCTCCCCAACTCCTATCCCTAACACTTTCTCCACCAAATAAGAGTGCCAGGCACAGTACAAGATGCTCCTGCCATATTTCGTTATCTTGAGCCATTCTTTCGAGCTACCAGTGCTTATTTCCCACATGATTGACTAGGGCAGGCGCTGCTGATAACACGCCCGCTCCTTCCATTCTCTGCTTGTGTGACTACGAGTACTCGTATTGGCCGTGACGTGATCCGTTATTGGCCCCTCCTCCCCCCCCTACCTTACCTGCCCGAACGGATTGATGCTTGCATGAGCTGTCGCAACAGATCGACATAAAAGACGACCGACTCCCACCCACTTGGCGGTTTTCTTATCCTTCTGGCCTCTCTATCCCCTTTCTCGACGTTTCTCACCTTGCGCCTATTGCTTTCGTTGAAACCTTCCGAGGCCTCATCGCCAAAAGCAACGATGGATTCTTGTAAGTTTTTTATTTCGTAAACCCCCCCCCCAATTTCCGGAGTGGACGAGTATTTCTATGAAAAGTCTTGGGAGATGCGATTGCGATCCCTCACATCTACAATGGCAACAGCTGCTAACCCAGGACCAGCCAACGAGAAACAGATGGCAGCGATCGCAGGAGACGACGATCTCAAGCACTCCCTCACACCCCCGGGCGACCATCATGGCATCTACCTCAATCCTTCCGTCATGGACGGAGACTATGAGGGCAAGCCCACAGAGGAGGAGCTGAAGACGCTGCGCCGCGTCCCGGGAAGCCTTCCCATGATTGCTTACCTCATCTGCATCGTCGAGTTCTGCGAGCGGGCGTCGTACTACGGCGTGCAGCCCCTCATCAGCAACTACGTCAACCGGCCGCTGCCCACCGGCGGCAACGGCTGGGGCTCTCCGCCTCGAGGCACCCAGCAGACCGCCGGTGCTCTGGGCATGGGCACCGTCACCGCCAACGCTGTCAGCCAGTCCTTCAGCATGCTTGCCTACGGCCTGCCCGTTTTCTTCGGCTACCTGGCTGACGCCCGCACCGGCCGCTTCAAGCTCATCTGCTGGGGCATCCTCGTCTTCGGCATTGCTCACATCCTCATGGTCGTCTCCGGCTCCAAGACTCTGCTGGAAAACGGTCATGCTAAGGTCCCCTACTTCCTCTCCGTCTACATCCTGGCCATTGGTGCTGCCATGTTCAAGCCCAACGTGTCGCCCCTGCTGCTCGACCAGATGGTCAACACCGTCCCCAAGGTCATCGTCACGAAGAAGGGCGAGCGCGTCATTGAGGACCCCGAGGCCACCACCGAGCGTGCTATGCTCTGGTTCTACCTGATGATCAACATTGGTGGCTTCATGGGCGTCGCCACTTCTTACTCTGAGAAGTATATCGGGGTATGTTCAAGCCGATACTTTTCCTCACCACCCTATATTGTGTTTTTTTCGATCGAGTACTAACTAACCATCGCAGTGGTGGCTTGCTTTCCTCATTCCCCTCATTCTGTATCTTCCCCTCCCTCTGCTCATGTGGTTCCTGAAGGATCGTCTGATTCTGCACCCACCTGCTGGCAGCGACCTTCCGAATGTCTTCCGTGTTCTGGGTCTCGTCCTCCGCCGTGGAGGCATCAAGCGCATTGGTCGCAAGGGTTTCTGGGACCTGGCCAAGCCGTCCAACATTGCCGCTTCCGGCCTGCACATTAAGACTGATTGGAACGACGAGTTTGTCGAGGACGTCCGCCGCACGTTCCAGGCCACCGGCATCTTCTGCTTTTTCCCCATCCAGTACCTGAACGACAACGGTATTGGTTCTGCTGCTAGCTTCTTGTCGACTATGCTCACCACCAACGGCGTACCTAACGATGTCATTGGCAACTTCAACTCGCTTAGTATCATTGCTTTTGCTCCCATCCTGAACTATGGCCTTTACCCCCTGCTGCGCCGGCTCAACATTCACTACGGCCCAATTGCCCGTGTGACCACGGGCCTGGCCATGTCAGCTATCGGTGGCGTCGGCTACACCGTCCTGAACTACTATGCCTATAAGGAGTCCCCTTGCGGTCACTACGGCTCCAGCGACTGCTCAATTGGCACTGGCGTCGCGCCCATCACCATCTGGTACATGGCTATTCCTTATGCCATTGGCGGTATCAGCGAGCTGTTCGTCAACGTTCCTGCCTACGGTATTGCATACTCACGCGCGCCGGTGAACATGCGCAGCGTTGTGTCAGGTATCAACCTGTTCAATACGGCTATTGCATACGCCATCGGCCTTGCCTGCTCCTCCGTCATCACTGACCCGTACCTCACCTGGGACTTTGGCGGCCCGGCCATCACTGGTGCTGTCCTGAGCGTTATTTTCTACTTCATGTTCCGTGAAATCGACAAAGAGGAGTACGTCCTCAGCCAGAACAAGGACTACCACATGAATCTGGAGGGGACCGAGAACGTGGTCGGCACCAACGAGTTGAACAAGTCGATCAACCTTCCTGCCCCCATTCAGGAGACTGAGGAGATGATGATGTCTCCCAAGCAGTAGAGAGAGTCTGAAAATATCATGCCAGGGAGGTGCCTGGAGGTTATATACCCGAACGGATGACATTTCCTATTGAACTTACAAAATCTTGACAATAGACCTAAGAAGTCGTTTAACGTCATAATACTACAATCATACTTTAATACCGCATTTGCATCTGTGCTGTTACATATGAAGCAAACACTGCGTATCTTTAAGTATTGTCAAGGGCAATATTGAGACCCTACATGTCGCCACAATAAGAAAACGGTCACGCTCACGGCCAAGGAACTATAATGCAATAATAAGCAAGTACTGAATACAATCCAGTCAGCCCTTACCTAGGTCAAACCCTTACTGGATTTCTTAAAATTCGTCTTCTGCATGATTCATCATAGTCTCGGGGCACTGACCAAAAACGATAGCTGGCTTACACCAATCCCTCTTTCAAATTGGGCTGACCCTTGAGCCTATCGTATCCTTTGCAGACCGTAGATTCTGCGACTTTAAACATTCAGGCCTAGCCATTCTATTCTCAAATCGGCCAGCCTTATCTTCTCACGTAACGCGTTGCTTTGAGTTATCTAAAATTCCGCTGTGGAGAATAATTCGTGTTTTACGCCCCACCAAAAAAATAGCAAAAAAAGAGCTACATTGCAGTGTAGAACTATTTTCTCGATCCAGGCAGGGATCGAACCTGCAATCTCTTGGTTCGTAGCCAAGCGCCTTGCCATTTGGCCACTGGACCTTCTCGTTGGTGACATGGGTCCTTTTCGGGCTCCATCAGAACAGATTGCCACGAGCAGACACCTGTCTTCCCATAGCTCCGATCAAAAAGTTTCTGTTATACTATTTGCTACGCCAGGGTCTGAAACGACAGTTATTGACCGTTAAAGTATCATTCTGAACAAACGTTGCCTACAAACGTTGCGGCCCTACTTGATGCATGCAGCGTCTACATCACGTGCATATGCCACGTGACTATGTAGCAATACAATACAATATGCAGGCCAAACTCTATTGTCTCAACCAGACCGACGAAAAAAAAAAAAAAAAAACGCCACCACCACGTCTTTGCCCCAACCCCATACTCCAGACACGGGGGAGAGATTGTGGGCGAATCCCCCCGGAAGTAGGAGCATTCAAAGGGCGAGGGATTGTCGAATGATATTGGCCGCGTTTGCGGCACTCCGCATCAAGGCAACCGGAGGCTCCGGTGTGGCAATTGGCCAATAGGAAATCTCGGGAATCGCGCAGGAATTTTGATCCGAGCCGCGATCTGGACGAACGGGAGTCTGCCCATACAAAGTTGAGCAGCTTTAGACTGGAATTCGGCTTGCGCTCGGTAACCAGGACGTTAGCGCAGGGTTGTCAGGGAGGGAAAAGAGGGCTGACTGCTCCATAACATCGTGTTAGTGTGGGTGTTAGCAAAGAAGGCAGGAGTAACGCTCACGTGGCGTCTTTCTTTGGAGGGAAAAGCTCTCGTACGGTTGGTCCTGTCTTGTTCTGCCCCTCCCCCATTTCCCCAGCGAGCTCAGCTGTTTTTCCTTTTCCTTTCTTTTCTTATCATCCCTCCTCCGCCTTTCTTCTTTTTTTTTCAGTTTACCCCATGGGCATTAATTAGCAACCACGCATTGGGAGTCTGTCTTTGCATGAGTGCCTGTCTCTGAGCCTCTCTCTTTCTTTGTCCCTGTCTTTGTCAATTCTCCTCTCAACTGTTCAGCTATCATGGCCTCTGCCGCACTTCGGTCGCGTGTTAAACGCGCGTCCATGCTGGCCAAGGTGTGCCAGCCGCAAGATCTGTTGCACCACTTCCCCAATGGCGCGTACATTGGCTGGTCTGGCTTCACTGGTGTTGGATATCCCAAGTAGGTGTTGTCTGTGTGTTTGGAGGGGTTTCCCTTCTTTTCTTCTCCCCCTCTGTCTCTCTGTCTCTCTGTCTCTCTCTCTCTCTCTCTCTTCCTCCCACCTAACCATGCCTCTTCACAGGAAAATCCCTACCTTCCTGGCCGACCATGTGGAGAAGAACAACTTACAGGGCCAGCTGCGCTACTCGCTCTTCGTGGGCGCGTCGTCCGGGGCCGAGACGGAGAACCGGTGGGCCAGCCTGGACATGATTGAGCGGCGGGCGCCGCATCAAGTGGGCAAGGCGATCGCCAAGGGCATCAACAACGGGCGGATCAACTTCTTCGACAAGCACCTGTCCATGTTCCCGTCGGACCTGGTGTACGGCTTCTACACCAAGGACCGGCCCGAGGGCAAGCGGAACCTGGACGTGACGGTGGTGGAGGCGACAGACATTCTGGCAGACGGCAGCATCGTGCCGGGCGCGTCAGTGGGCGCGACGCCGGAGCTGATCCAGATGGCGGACAAGATCATCATCGAGGTCAACACGTCGCTGCCCAGCTTCGAGGGTCTGCACGACATCACCATGTCGGAGCTGCCGCCGCGGCGCAAGCCGTACCTGATCACGCAGGTGGAAGACCGCATCGGCACGACGTCGATTCCGCTGGACCCCGAAAAGGTCGTCGGCGTGGTCGAGTCGGACTACCAGGACCAGACGCTGCCCAACACGCCGGCGGACGAGTCGTCGGCCCAGATCGCCGGCCACCTGATCGAGTACTTTGAGCACGAGGTCAACCAGGGCCGCCTGCCGCCGTCGCTGCTGCCCCTGCAGTCGGGCATCGGCAACATCGCTAACGCCGTCATCGGCGGCCTGCAGAACGCAAAGTTCTGGCACCTCAAGGTCTGGACCGAGGTGATCCAGGACACCTTCCTCGACCTCTTCGACTCGGGCCACCTCGACTTCGCCACCGCCACCTCCGTCCGCTTCTCCCCCGACGGCTTCAACCGCTTCTACGCCAACTGGCCCAGCTACAAGGACAAGCTGCTGCTGCGCGCCCAGCAGGTCTCCAACAGCCCCGAGCTCATCCGCCGCCTCGGCATCATCGGCATGAACACCCCCATTGAGGTCGACCTCTACGCCCACGCCAACAGCACTTGCGTCAACGGCTCCCGCATGCTCAACGGCCTCGGCGGCTCCGCCGACTTCCTCCGCTCCTCCAAGTACTCCATCATGCAC
>JRUC01000752.1:0-13116 GCA_000806385.1 Leptographium procerum
GGCTGAAACAGCTGCAATGTAATGCATACGATAAGGCATACGGGCTAGTGGGCTTGCAGATTCACAGGATGATAGCATAGCAACAGTGCACCAAACGAAACAACATGTTCAGCAGTTGCAACTACTGTTCTATCTAAACGTGCCTCCTCATGGGCCAACATTTATACTCTGTCTGCGTCGTCCTCCGTGAAGACCAGTGTTGCGGTTTGCCGTTTGCGGTTTGCCGTTCGCTATCAGGGCTGCTCCTGTCGGAGCCGCAGTTCGCTACTGCTTTAGCTGTTCCAGTATGGCCACCTATGCAGGCTCAGGTTGGCTACTACCGCCAGCCGCCAGCCTCTTCTTGTGGCGTGCTCACCTGCGCCTGATGGGGTGCGCTACTTGGACTTCGAGGTCTGCCTATATTGCCAGATGTACAAAAACATTAGGGACACGGTCACCATCTAGCAAAGGCTACGCGACCTACCTCTTCCGCTCCGCTGCATCGCCGTGCTTGTTCCACACGTTGACGAATACGCGCTGTGTCGCATCGACGTAATTCTCCGAATCAATGTGCTTAACGCCCACGCGCATGCCGTCCTTTGTGAACGTGATGTTCTTGTTGCCAATGTTCTTGGTCGCCTGGGTCCGGATCTTGTTCACGCCGAGGAAGATCTGGTAGCCTAGAAAGCCGATTCCGCCGAGAACGAGGAACAGGACGACCAGTGGCACCAGCTGACTGTATTGCGATGACAAGTGTCAGCAGTCGCAGCAGAAGGGCCCGAGAACACAGAGGGATGAGCTATCTAAAAGCGACGTACCTGAAAAGGGTCCAGCCGTCATGTTTTGCGGGTTTCCACGCCATTTTTTCTGCAAATCGGCACGTGGTGCTTCTCGGTCGGTATCCGCTCGTTGAAGAAAAGAAAGTTTGAGACTTGCGCCGTCAATTACCTAGGGAATGACTCGACGTGATGCGAAAACCACAATAAACCAGGAGAACTATGGGAGAGATTTGGGGAGGACAAATAACGCGGGAAAACGCTTCCTGTCGCAGGATTTAGAAAACAAAGAAGAGGAATGAAAGGGAGACAAATGCAAAAGAGACGGCGGGGCGCGCGCGCAAGAAAAGCGAGTGTCAGATTCCTGCTCGTACTTGTCGAAGGGCTGTATATAGGGATCATGCACACTCGCACTCGTTCAAAGTAGCAGTAATAGTAAGATACTTACAATAGCGCGGCAACTCCAGCTGAATGGCCAGCCTAAAATCGCACTAAAGCGGCGCCGCCTACGAATGCGGGCGGCGTCTTGCCGCGCGTTTCAGCCTGGAGCATTGCGCAAAAGGGCTTGCTTCGGCGGCGTCCGTACGGTTATACTCGTATCTGATCAATTTATAGCAAGCCACACAAGCATAGCCACAGGGTATATGAGTCACGTGCAACTTGCTCAAACATAGAGCTCGGAGTATATACGAGTATGGTGGCGGGGCAGAAGCAAGACAATATTGTGCACGGGCCACCCTAGAGGACAGGTCACACCGAGGGCAGAGTACTGATTAGCATTCCAACAGACCAGCCGACCAGGCAATGATGCAAACCATCATACAGAACTGCTAGACCTTCGTCTTTCGTCCCTCTCGTCCACCTGTCCTCTAGCGACGCCTCCCATCTCCCCTCTTCGCTCACCATCGTACCTTCTCTGGTGCTAGCTGTTGGACCTGCTGCCCGCGAAGGTTTTTTTTTTCTTTCCTTTTTTTTGTTGTCGAGTCAGAGCTATTGGTACCTATTGCAGAAAGCCAGCTGTCTACTTTCGGATTGTTAACTTCCCCCCTCTTTAATCGAAACCGTCCCCGACTTCGACCTCGACCTCCATCGGTTTCCATCCGCCATCGGATTTTTCAATCCGGACAGTTGACCGTCTCTATTTCCCTTGCTGCTCCACGAATTGAAGCTGTGACTTTCGAGCTCTTCCGCCTTGCGCCAAATCTTGGACATGTCTGCTCCCTACGGCCAGCCAGGCGGTCAGCCGGGGCCCTATGGCGACCAGCAGGGCCTCCAGGATCCGCAGCAGCAGCAGCAGCAGGCAGCAGGCCTGGGTCAGCCGGCTGGGGCTGCCTATGCTGGCCACGCTGATCATAAGAAGAAGAAGAGAGCCTATGCCGCCGATGCGTTCAGCGTAGGGAGCGGTGCCAATGTTGCACCCGGCGGCCAGCTGCCGGCAGGTGGACAGTACGGCGCTCCTCTGCAGCCTGCCGACACGCCCACATATGGTGGCTACGGTGCCCAGCCCGCACAGGACCCGCAGGCCGCGCAATACGGCGCTCCTCAACCGGCTCCTGGGGCTGCTGGTGGATATCAGTACCAGCAACCGCTTTATCCAGGAACCGGCCCCGTTGCCACTGGTGGCATCGATGCAGTCACAGCTGGCGTTGCTGGCATGTCGTTTGGCGGTACGGGTCGGCCCCAGGTGCAGCAGCCGCAGCCGCAGCAGCAGCCTGCCGCCCAGGCTACCCCCGGCCGTGCTGGGCCGCTCAATCAGCTGTATCCGACGGATCTCTTGAGCCAGCCGTTTAATGTGTCTGAGCTGGAATTTGCGCCTCCGCCCATCATCCTCCCACCTAACGTAAGTTATCCTTACCCGACCAGAGACAAGAAGAAAAGAAAAAAGGAACGGCAGAAAGCTGACGTCCTCCCCCCTTCCTCCCCCGGCTATGCAGACCAGCGTTACCCCGTCGCCTGAAGCCAACTGCTCGTCGAAATATGTCCGGTCCACCATCAACGCCGTGCCTACGAACCACTCGCTTTTGAAAAAGTCCAAGCTGCCGTTTGCGCTGGTCATCCAGCCCTACGCTGCCCTTCACGACCTGGATGATCCCGTGCCTGTCGTCCAGGACCAGGTGATCTCTCGCTGCCGGAGATGTCGCTCGTACATCAACCCTTTTGTGACCTTTGTCGACCACGGCCACCGCTGGCGCTGCAACATGTGCAATCTCACAAACGACGTTCCCCAGGCTTTTGACTGGGACGCTGCTGCCCAGAAGAGCGTCGACCGGTGGCAGCGCCACGAGCTGAACCACGCAGTTGTCGAGTTTGTCGCCCCCCAGGAATACATGGTCCGCCCGCCCCAGCCGCTGGTGTATCTCTTCCTGTTCGACGTTAGCTATTCCGCCGTATCTACGGGCCTGCTGGCTACGAGTGCGCGCACTATCTTGGACAGCCTCAACCGGATACCAAACGCCGACGGGCGAACCCGCCTCGGCTTCATCGCCGTCGACTCCAATCTGCACTACTTTGCCATTCCGCGCGATAGCAAGCCGGCACCTGCCGGTGAGGAGAGTGCGCCAGAAAACGAGAATGAGGACGAGGACAGTGGTGCGGGCGAGACGAGCATGCTCGTCGTCAGCGATCTGGATGAGCCGTTCCTGCCAGTGCCCCAGGAGCTGCTAGTGCCGCTCACCAGCAGCCGGCAGAGCATCGAGCTCTTCCTGTCGCGGCTCCCAGACATGTTTGCCAACAACCAGAACAATGGCTCGTGCATGGGCTCCGCCCTCCGCGCCGGGCACAAGCTTATCTCGCCTCTGGGCGGCAAGATGGTCGTCCTGAGCACGTCGCTGCCCAACCTGGGCACCGGCAAGCTCGAGCTGCGCGAGGACAAGAAGATCCTGGGCACGTCCAAGGAAGGCTCTCTTCTGCAGACGGCCAACAGCTTCTACAAGAGCTTCGCCGTCGAGTGCTCCAAGAACCAGGTCTCCGTTGACATGTTTCTTTTCTCGTCGCAGTACCAGGATGTCGCGTCGCTGAGCAACCTGCCTCGGTATACCGGCGGCCAGACCTGGTTCTACCCGGGATGGAACGCCGGGCGGCCGGAAGACGCCATCAAGTTTGCCACCGAGTTCAGCGATTATCTCTCGTCCGAGATCGGCCTGGAAGCGGTGCTGCGCGTCCGGGCAACGACCGGCCTGCGCATGAGCTCTTTCTACGGCAACTTCTTCAACCGCAGCTCCGACCTGTGCGCCTTTCCTGCCTTCCCACGCGATCAGTGCTATGTGGTCGAGGTGGCGATCGACGAGACGCTGCAAAAGAACGTCGTGTGCTTGCAGACGGCCGTGCTGCACACGACCTGCAACGGGGAGCGCCGCATCCGCGTACTCACGCTGGCGCTGCCTACGACAACCAGTCTGGCCGACATCTATGCGTCGGCGGACCAGTGCGCCATCACGACGTACTTCAGCCACAAGGCTGTCGAGCGGGTGCTCGACGGCGGCCTAGACTCGGCCCGGGACAGCCTGCAGAACAAGTTGACGGAACTGCTGCAAACATTCCGGAAGGAGCTTGCCGGAGGCAGCATGGGCGGCGGCCTCCAGTCGCCGTCTAATCTGCGTGGCCTCCCGGCGCTCTTCCTGGGTCTGATCAAGAACGTGGGACTGCGGAAGTCATCGCAGATCCCGTCGGATCTGCGCTCGGCGGCGCTGTGCCAGCTCTCAACGCTTCCGGTGCCGCTGCTCATGCAGTTCATCTACCCAAGGCTCTACTCGCTGCACGACATGCCGGACAACGCGGGAGTTCCCGACCCCGAGACCAGCCAGATTGTGCTGCCGCCACCGCTCAACCTGTCGTCGGAGCGCTTTGTGTCGTACGGCCTCTACCTGATCGACGACGGCCAGACGCAGTTCCTGTGGGTCGGGCGCGACGCCGTGCCACAGCTCCTGGCGGACGTCTTTGGCGTGTCGGACCGGACGCAGCTGCGGGTGGGCAAGGCGACGGTGCCGGAGCTCGACAACGACTTCAACGAGCGTGTGCGGGCGGTCATACAGAAGAGCAAAGACTTCAAGTCTCGTGGTGTGGGCAGCATCACGGTGCCTCATCTGTACATTGTCCGCGAGGACGGCGAGCCCAGCCTCAAGCTTTGGGCCCAGACGCTACTCGTAGAAGACCGTGCAGACCATAGCATGAGCTTCCAGCAATGGATGGGCAATCTGAGAGAGAAGGTAAGGGCGTAGCAATCCACATTCTTCATTCCTCAATCCTCCCGCCCTTTCCCCTTCTGCTGTCGGAAAGGCACACCCGAGATCGCGGCGCTAATCGTGAGTCTTAATAGGTCGTTCAGTAAGAAGGTGTGTGCAAGAAGGAGTCGGCTGGACGCGGACGCATTCGGGGATGGTTTGGGGGGGAGGGAGCGAGACTGGACGAAACGGGGAAGGCTATGGTCGATATCTTACAATCCAGCATATCTCTCCCCTTCCTTTAAAAAAGGCAAGCCGAAAATGAAACAAAGAACATGCAAGAAGTCTACGTTGTGTACACAAAGGAGCATTTGATTTGTTTTAGAGATGCGGATGAAGAACAGAAAAGAAGAAAAAAAGACTATAAATGATCCGTATTCGCTGTCGTTAGACAGGATAGGCCTGGTGCAGCGAGATGAGCTTTGGGCTTCTTCACGCAGAACCAGTTACAAGACACTTCTGTATTTCCAGCATTTCACGCATCTTGCATGACTTCTGTAATACCTAGCACTCGGAACACCGAGACTACTCGTTTGCTATCCTGGCGCCAGTTCCAGGCCATTCCTTCCCTAGTCGGGGCCCAACGCTACCACTACCGCTAGGGAGGAAAGAGAGCGACAGGGCAGCCGAGAAGTCAGGAACGGCCTAAGTGGGCCAACCCGAAACGCGACTTCTTTCATTGATGGCCAGCTTGCCTACTACTGCTACGGAGTACGTACCTTATGTATGTATGAGTCGGAAGCTAATACTCCGTGTATATCTTACTCCGTACACAGTAGCAGTACGATACTATAGGCATAGTAAGGAGCGTACGAGACTATCTTAAGACAGGCTGTTTCCGTTTCCGTAGAATACGACGCCAAAATGGGCTGTGTCCGATACGACGGAGGGCTTGCGACCGTTTTATCTTTACACTCTTAGTTTTTTGTGGTTCCTCTGGTCCTTTCCGGTGTATCGACCAGTCATGAAACGGGGACTCTGTGTGATTGAAACACACGCGCCGGCGCCTCAACACGGGCCGCCATTGGACTGGCGACCAGGAGGAGCAGTCCGCGCCTCCAACTCCAAACTTGTCCACCCACACCGGACGGCATACTGAAAGCGCAACTGAGGACCCTTCGTGCAGGCCGGCCGCCTTTTGCCCATTCTGCTCACGTATTGGCCTGCTAGTGTGACGGGAGACCCAAGCAAGCCCCTCATTTGCTCTTTCTGTTTCGCTAGCCTCTTTCCATTTCCTGCACCCTGTCACCCTGACCGCCCACCTCTTTCGCTTTCTGTGAATAGATTGCCCCATTGCTCTTTCTCTCTCCCGGCCCGCTTCCTGCTCTTGCCTTTGTTTCTGTCTGCGTTCCTTCTCTTCTCACGAACAAGGAGCGCCACATCCGCTTTCCTGTTTTGCTTCTCCCCAAAGACGCATCTTACATCTACTGTTTTCGTCTACCTTTTTCAGGTTGCCTCTACCCTGTCTGGGCGCATCGCCTTCTGACCCTCAATACATACATTGTAAGATACGATAGTAGCACCCGTTTTTGTACACCCCCCCCTGTCGCCCTGCACGCTAGTCGTCCAGTACGCCGCCTCCCAGAATCAGACTTGTCTGCTACCGACGCACTATCACATCCAAAACAGCAGCGCGGGGCAGCTTCGTCCCAAGCGGCCCACTCTCATTTTCGACAGCCTCCCCTCATCCCCAACAACACAACTTGGACGACGATAGTTTCACGACAGCGCAAGAAGCAGAACTCGGCTCTGTCAACAACAGCAAATACATCAAAGGTAAGAGATAGATACAACCGCGGTGCGTCTGTGTGTGCTATCGGCCTCACAATCCAGCTGGCCCAGAAATGCATCGTGCACAACCCTTCTCCCCCTTTCTCATCTCCCCTCTGGACGACAATCAGGTGCCGCTTCAAGCCAGAAAGAGCAGAATAGAGACGCACAACACCGGCAATACACCAACCATCCGCAGCCACCCGCAGCCTGGCAGAGACTCGTATTGCCTTGTTGTCGCGCATGTGCTGTATCTCGTCTGCCAGTGCAGCTGGTCGTCGAGGTCGTAAGCAGTTGCTGCTGCTTGTTTTCTTGGTCCCATATCCCTCCTCCTCACCATCTGCCTTCCAGGACACAGAAAGGCTGCTCACAGACTGGTGTGCTTTTCGAAGCGACTTCACATACCGCTTGTGCTACCAAGAGCACTTGATCTGCGCTGTGCCGTGTTCTTTGAGGTATCATTTCCCCGGCCTACAAGAGAGGCGCATCCTCAACAGAAGCTGCAAAACGCTGTCCCCTGGGGGAACTGGAAACGGCTCTTCCGCCGCCTTTCCTGACCATCTTTTGTTCTTCTTTTGCTGTCTATAGCCTCCCCTGACGACCCACTACACCAGCTGAACCAGTTGCTACCCTTTCCCCTTTGTTCCAGTCCCTTCAACTGCTCCACTTTCCGCAAAGAGCAATACTCGCAACTTCTATACCATCTCATCTTCCTTCTGATATTTTTGTCTCTTTCCTGTTCTTCGTGTTCTGTCTATCACTTGCCACGTTCCTCTGTCAGAATTCCCGGGCATTGCCCTGTTATCGCTTATCACTGACTTCGAACCTGCAGCCTATCATTCGCCCATCCTAACCGAACCGCCCCCCGCCCCCCTATCGTCTTGCGGTAACATCCTCGCGCTCCAAACGGCAGCATTGCGCAAAACCATAGCTTCACAACGTGCCGCTGTCCCCCCCCTCAGCTACCATTCCACAGCTCGGCCATAAAGCCTGCTCCCCTGCGGTCCAAACTGTTTCTTCCAAGCGCGCCTCTTGTTTCGGTGATCTCACGTCCGAACGGGGCAGGAGCCAAGGTGTGTGTGCTTGGACACTTTCCCAGACTCCGTGCTTGGAGCAATTATTAGTTGAGTGGACCCGCTCACAGCCCACAAAGCATCCACATACTACTGTCAACGATACAAAATACCGGCCCTCTCTCGCCGCCAAACTGTCACTTGCTTCTGCTCGAAATACGACATACTCTTACGGGCTTGGCCGAACCGAAAAAAAAGCTTCTAGATCTCTCCACCTCCCGGCCAACGCCCCTAGCCGCCAGTTTTACAAAGGATCACTTACTCCTTCCGGCCATTCCTCCTTATAACGACCTCGTGCTATACTTCCGTGCCACAACTCCTATTACTACCTCTCCTCCCCGCTATCCGGGAACGCAACAGACCACAACTACATTTCTTCATCAACATAAACTTTACTCCCTAGGACTAACAACCATCAGCACGCATTAAAGAAGAGATTCGCAATGTCTCGATCCAACGCCCCGAACCAGCAGGGTTCGCGCAAAATATCGTTCAATGTCAGCGAGCAATACGACATTCAGGATGTTGTCGGTGAGGGCGCATATGGCGTCGTCTGGTGCGTTCTTTCACGCTCCTTAGTTTTGCCCCCTATCGGCATGTACAGACTAACGAACGATTCTCTCTGCCTTCACAGCTCTGCTATTCACAAGCCGTCCGGTCAAAAAGTTGCCATCAAGAAGATTACTCCCTTCGACCACTCCATGTTCTGTCTGCGGACTTTGCGTGAAATGAAGCTCCTGCGGTACTTCAATCACGAGAACATCATTTCCATTCTAGACATCCAAAAGCCCCGCAGCTATGAAACCTTCAACGAGGTGTACCTGATTCAGGTACGTTCAACTTCAGGAGTCGACACTTAACAATTTATCCATTTCTAACTAGCCTGGTTTTCTGCCACCTGTAGGAGCTCATGGAAACCGACATGCACCGTGTCATCCGTACGCAAGACTTGTCCGACGACCACTGCCAATACTTCATCTACCAAACCCTCCGCGCCCTGAAGGCAATGCACTCTGCGAATGTCCTTCACCGTGACCTGAAGCCGTCGAACTTGCTCCTCAACGCAAACTGCGATCTGAAAGTCTGTGACTTTGGTTTGGCACGGTCGGCTGCGTCGCAGGAGGACAATTCGGGATTCATGACTGAATATGTTGCGACTCGTTGGTACCGTGCCCCAGAGATCATGTTGACCTTCAAAGAATACACAAAAGCCATCGACGTGTGGTCCGTGGGATGCATTCTGGCTGAGATGCTAAGCGGCAAGCCGCTGTTTCCTGGAAAAGACTGTAAGTGGCTTGTTGCGTTTCAAATGATTGCCTTTATCTCTTTTTCTGTCCAGTACATGCAACACTCAGCTAATCGGAGGCTTCAGACCACCATCAGTTGACGCTGATTCTGGATGTTCTTGGCACACCAACTATGGAGGACTACTATGGCATCAAGTCGCGGCGTGCTCGTGAGTACATTCGGTCCCTGCCCTTCAAGAAGAAGGTGCCTTTCCGGACTCTGTTTCCCAAGACGTCCGACCTCGCCCTTGATCTGCTGGAGAAGTTGCTGGCATTCAACCCCGTCAAGCGCATCACAGTGGAGGAAGCCCTCAAACACCCATATCTGGAGCCGTACCACGATCCCGATGACGAGCCGACAGCACCGCCTATTCCGGAGGAATTCTTCGACTTTGACAAGCACAAGGACAACCTGAGCAAAGAGCAGCTGAAGCAGCTAATCTACCAGGAGATCATGCGGTAATCCGGGGTCGCCGAATGAGTGTCAGGGTAAAGTAGAAGAGGGTCGCGCTACCACAGTCAGCCAGTTGTCTCGTATCCAACAAAAGTATTATGCATATTAGTCACAGCTGGCTGGACTAGAAAACTAGAAGATCGGGACCTTAGCTGAGAGGGGGGAGGGATAAAGTAGTGGGGAATCTTGCTGGATATATGGCATTTACGCTCCGCCTGTTTTTGGTTCTTATTGCATTTCTTTACGTCTCTTTGATATCAACACCCATGCATCTCCCATCTGTTCTTTGACCGTTGGCATCATTTGTTTCATACCAGCGCGGTTGGCTGAGGTAAATACACGGTAGTAAATAGGAGGGAGAGGAGGGAGAAACGGGCGATTCAACAGGTGATACCATGGAATTCAAGGCATTCAGAATATAGACCCGCATGCTCTATTAAGCCGACGGCTACGAGGCCGCAACAATCATTCCCGATGGCCTTTTAGTGGGTGTAGAAGAAGTAATGGCAGAAAAGAGACTATGTTCATCATTATGTCAACCTTGATATCCCCGTACGCACATTTTGAGCAACGCCTATGAACAAGATGAATCGGTAAAAAGTGCAAAAAGTGGCATTCCTAAAGGCACAAGCCCCAGTGCCTCCAAACGTCCAAACGTCATAAAGTCCAAGTTTTCATTACCGCCTTGATCCAATAACCCACATCTCGACACCGAGGACGCCAAACTTGTCGCCCTCATCGCTCAGAGGCTGGTTTCCGAAGGTCAGGCAGGTGGAGCTGATGCCCTTCTCCAGGCCGTCATCCAGCCACAAGCCGTACTTGCCGTCGCCACCACCAATACTGAGACTGTGGCTCTCGCAATACATGAAGTACTCGTTGACGCCGCTATAGGGAAAGGCGCTGAACCGGATGGAGGGGCTCGACAACGGGCGGGACGGCTGTGAAGGGGGGGTAGGTGTGATAGAAGAGGCGACCGAGGAGATTGATACTAGCGAAGGCGTAGATGCGAGCGATGCAGCAGAGCTGTGAGCAGCTGAATGGGCTGCGGGTCCGGCGAATCCGGAGAGCCCAGGGATAAGGGGATCTGGGTCGGCTTCATGATAATGTAGGGTATTTGGTGGGAAGGTAGCTGAGACAACGACGCTACGACCGGCCAGTTGTGCCATGTCGGCGGCGGCAGAGGGTGGCGGCGGCGGCAGAGATGCCACGATCGATGCGCGCCAGAGGAAGCACTCGCCGGTGCCGAAATAGTGCGGCGACGGGTGGGGGTATTCAGACAAATAGGCGCCAAATATCTAAGAAGAGTCAGTTGGGAATTTATAGGTAGACGGTGGGGAGATGCAGACGTACGCCGCCCTCCTGGTCTCTGATGACCAGCACAAAGCCGTTGCGGTGCTCTGTGTGAATAGCACACTTCTTGTAGAGCGTTGCAAGGCTGGCGCCGTCCTGCTCGAGGCTGTAGACGAGCTTCCACTCGTCCTCAATGCGGAGGCGCTCTGGCACCATGATGCGGATCTCCTCAGCGATGGCGGTGGATAGCAGGCGGGCAGACCGAGGTGTCTCTTCGTGGAAGCCCGTCAGAGTGAGCGGCTCGAGAGGGGGAGGACGCAACGGTGAGGCGGTGCGGACAAAAGGCGGGGTGTAGACGCCATTGACACCGCTGCCGTAGGGCTGGTGGGCGTCGGCGTGTGATCGTAGGGCAACGGCGGGGAAGGAGGAGGCATGAGAGCTGTGGGCGTTGTTGTGGCTTTGGCTGTGGCTGTTGTTATGGTCAGGGTGAGCGGGCGAGCGTAGTGAGGAGGAGTCAAGAGAGCGGCTGCCGTCAGACATGCCGCGGTTATGGGGTGATGAAGAATAGGAAGAGGCTGCAGGCTGCAGCTGGCCGGCGGGGTCGGAAGAGAGGCGACGCATCAGGCCGCCGATAGCGCTGTAGAAGGAGCTGGGCAGGAAGTACTGGGAGCTTGCGGAGGGAGATGTGGGCGTGGCGGCACCTGAGCTGGCCGGCGAGTGATGTGAGGGTTGGTGATGCGACGAGTCGGTGGCGTCGTGGCGGGGATGGCGGTCGGATGACGACGGGCCGCCGTGATAGTTCATGGTCGATCTACGCGCAGTGGTTGGTTGGCAGCCAGGTAGATCGAGGATTGAGGAAGGGGAGGGGGAACAGGAGAAAGAGAAGACGGTTGTAAAGACGGTCCGTATGGTGATGTTGGCTACTAAGGGAAAAAGAATGAGGGATGTCAAGACATGAGTACTCGCATGCAGGTTACTCGCCCGTTGGCTGACTAATGGTGGAGCAGCGAAGGCGGCAATGAGGATGCGCTAACCGGCTGCGGCAGGCGCGGGGCTCTTCTCTCCCAAGCGAACGAACAAGGAAGGCGCCGTCGGTTATTACTGACTGAGCAAAAGCCACCAGGCAAGGCGCGACGCGGCTGTCGGCAGGTGCAGCAGGTCTTTCGCTACTCGTACTCTCTCAGCGGCCGGATGACTGCGCAGCCATGAATTTGGCGATGCCACGCGCGACGCCAGCCGGGGTCGGCTCGTCGGCGCACACGTCGGGCTCGAAGCCAAAAATGTCACGCAGATAGGCCCGAGTCGTCGGCCCAATAGTGGCTACATACGTCGAGCGGCTGCAAGAAGGAGAAGGAGAAGAACGAGAGGATGCAATAGTAGAATGCGCTCTTCCCGTCGCTGGATCCAGCAGTCCAAGACTGGCCAACATGCTGTGGCATCCAGTGGGCGAGAACACCACCACCCACCGCATCGGACGGTCCTGGGTGGCAGTCAGCACGCGCTCAAGGTCGTCTGCAAACGAGGTCATAATGCTGGTGCCGTAGACCACCACCTCGTCCACCTGGATCGGTACGTTGCCGCTGCTACTGCCCATCAGCACTCTCGGTATGATGTCGCGGCGCTTCTCGCCGACCAAGAAGAGCAGTGGCGGCATCGCCGACGTCGGAGCCGGCTGGGCGTCGGCGTAGTGCTCGCGGATAAAGTAGGCGAGGTCCTCGCCGTTGCCCGTGTGGTCGCCGACGACCTGCAGCGGTGGCTGCTGCGACACGGCCTTGAGCGCGCGGGTCGTGGCCGGGCCAACGCTGTAGATGGGCACGCCCTGCAGGTGTGGCCACAAAGTTGTCGAGTCGCCACTCTCAGCGACACCTTGGGCGACGACCTGGGCAAACGCCTCGACCGCCCGCTGCGACGTGAATATCAGCCCCCCGTACACGCCCTCTTTGACCGGTCCCGCTGTCAGAGAGATGCGCCGCTGGGCCAGGACGTCTCGCAGCCGCCCAATGCCGTCGTCGTCGAAACGGTGCTCCAGGACAGGTACGAAGATCGGGTCGAAGCAGGTCCCATGTTCGCTAGTCGCCTCTGCAAAATGATCTTCGTACGCATCGCCCGGCGACGACTTCGTCTTTAGCAGCAGCACCGGGATGGCTGGCTTCGACGCTGTCGGTGTGGCCATTGGTCTATTTGCCAGGACAAAGTGTCACGATATTATGTTTGGTTGCTTTTTTTAAATTAACTTTTTTTTTCAAAAATTACAACAAATTACGATAG
>JRUC01000753.1:0-13100 GCA_000806385.1 Leptographium procerum
CATTATGGAAATGGAACTGGAAATGGAAATGAGAATGAAAATACGGATGCATTCGCGCAAAAAATGACAGACCACAGAGACTGATGTGCCTCTCTGCGTGCCCTCGTCTGACCGAGGCTGAAAAAAGAAGGCTAACTTCTGTCTCAGCGACAGTGTCTCTCTCCCGTCCCCCCCCCCCAAGGCCTAGAGTCGTGTGTTCGAGTGCGGGCAGACATGCAGGGGGGTCGGCTCAGCCCCCCGCTGGCTTATTTCGATATCACGTCTCGTACTGCCCGTATCACCGTCGAGGATGCATACTAGTATTGACACCGCACAATAAATACACTTCCACCAATGGGCTGCCATCGGGTTGTGCCATGAGGCTCCGCAACATACGAAATAACCTTGAAAAAAGAGTCCAATTTGTGCCTTGCCAAGTCGGCTAGCCAACTTGCTAACAACGGCTGAGAACAAGCATCTTTTTCTTTCATGTGGTACCCTTGCCTGTAGGATGAAGGTTATACTACTATATAAAATGGCCTCAGGCCCTGAGGGGCCAGGTTCCAGATGCGTTGATGATTTGGCCCTATTCCAAGCATTATACCCGTGGTCTCTCGAAGCTCGCCTGCTCCTGTTCTTGTTCGCTCTCTATTAATATTTGTCATAATGACCAACACAATGGCTCGACCTGCTACTCTCCTTCTCCTGGCCCTGGCTGCCAGCCAGGTCTCGGCCGACCTCGTCTTTCCGGACCACCTGAAGTTTGCTGTTGTGGCCAAGGCTGCTGCCGACGACCCGGGCTACGAGGCCTGCGTCACGGCCGAGTATCAGGTCACCGAGTGCTTGGCTGCACTTCCCACAACAGCACCCACGGTAGTTGAAGCGCAGTGCTTCTGCTGTGAGGAGGATGTAAATGTTGCCTCAGTCTTTGGCGGCTGCGAAACCTACATCGTTGCTTCGGCTCCTGCGTACACGGATGAGTACTCGGGTATGTTTTGTCCTCTCTCTCTCTCATCTCCCCAAATGCTCTACTAAGGATCGACTTCTCTCCTAGTCATGTCCATTGCCAGCTCATTTTGCCAGAGCGTGAGTCTCGAAGGGTTCACATGTAGCAACGGTGCCAGCGCCGTCGCCAGCACCGGCGTTGTGTCGACGTCTACCGGAATCCCATTCACCTCGGCATCGGCCGGTGGTGCCACCCGGACCGTTGTTCCCACGGCCTCCTCCACTGCCGCCGCGACGTTCGGCTCCAGCAGCACCCCCATCGACAGCGCACCGCCTGCCTGCACGTCTGTGGAATCCGTCTTCGAGTCCTGTTCTAGCAGTGTCAAAGGCTTTGCCACGATGGACGACGTCCAAGCGGCTAGCTGCATCTGGTATGTCTCTCCTCTCTCCTCTCTCCTCTCCAACGTCTAGCTGACTCTTTAATTCCCAATCCAGCTACACACACGGAAAGTACACTACCGCTTTTGACAACTACATCGCCGACTGCGTGCCCTGGATCAAGACTGCCGAGCCGACCGACTACGCGGACTTTTACGCTCTCGAAGGCTTCTGCGGAACCTACAAGCCCAAGAGCGCGACAGCATCGTCGACACCTGTCGTTGACTCCAGCAGCCCCTCGGCTTCCTCGTCTGCACCAGCGACGACCAAGGCAGCTACGACTTCGCACACGAGCGCGAGCACGAGCACCCTTACGCCCACAACCACGGCCGGCAACGCTTTGACTCTTACGACCGGCGGTAGGACCGTTACGTTGACACCTGAGGCGACGGTGACTGGATCGACGGCCAGCAGTCCTGGTGCGCATAACATGGCCAGCCGGCTCTTTGCGTGGCTGGCAGCCGTCATCCCTCTGGCTATTCTGTGAGGATTGTGAGACACCACGAGGGGTGCAGATGAGGGTAACAGGAAGGAAATGTCTTTTTTGCTCGCCGAATATATTGGCCGTTCTAATTTAGCTGCTCTTTTATAATGTTTAAGTACGCTTCTCAAACTCCTTTGGAATACAACTCCATGCCTGTTTCAACTGCCTCTCTACTTAATTCTATAAAACGCCGTATGTATGCCTGTATGCCTGCCTGTATGCGAGCCCGCTTGTCGTCTGCCACGTATCTGCCATCTGCCATCTATCATTCGCCTCCCGTCAATTACGCACGCAGATCCACGTTTACAACGGCCAGGGCATCAACAGCCCACTGGGGATAGCTGGCCTTGTCCGAGTAGAGGGCGGCAAAGAAGTCTTTGATAAAGGCCGGGAAGCGGTCGGCCAGGATGGCCTCGCGGACCTCGCGCATCAGGTTGAGCTGATACCACACGTTGTGCATGGTCAACAGGTGGGCGGCGACGGTCTCCTTGGCGACGTTGTGGTGGACAAAGGCGCGGGTGATACGGAGGTCGTCGTCGGTCGTTGCGGACGGCTCCTGGGCAGCAGACGGTGGGTCGTGGAGGGCCCAGCGACAGGCAGTGCAGCCACAGCCGTGCTCGAGGGGCCCAAAGTCGGCGGCGTAGCGGTGGTTCTTGATGTTGAGGACGCCGTGGCGGGTGATGGCGTTGCCGAAGCGGGCAGTGCGGGTGGGCCAGACGCAGTCGAACATGTCGGCGCCGAGGGCGACGCTGACGACAAGGTCCTCGGGATAGCCGATGCCCATGACGTAGCGAGGCTTGAGGGGGGGCAGCAGGGCGGTGACGGCAGCGACAACGCGGCAGTAGTCGGACTTCGCCTCGCCGCCGGAGAGGCCGCCGATGGCGATGCCGGGGGTGTCACGGGCGACCATGGCGGCGGTGCAGGCGCGGCGCAGGTCGACGTCGAGGCCGCCCTGGATGATGCAGAACAGATTCTGGTCGTGCGAGCGGGCGTGGGCGGCTAGGCAGCGGTCGAGCCAGCGGACGCTGCGCTCCATGGCCTCGCGCATGCGGGCGGCGTCGGGCGACGTGGTGACGATGACGTCGTCCAGCTGCATGGCGATGTCGGAGCCGATGCTGTTCTGCAGCGCGATCGAGTGCTCCGGCGTCAGCAGCATGGGCTTGCCGTCGTGCGGCGACAGGAAGCTGACGCCCTGTTCCGTCACCGTGGCCAGCTGCAGCAGCGAAACCATCTGGAAGCCGCCGCTGTCGGTCAGCAGGTTGTGCGGCCACGACTGCAGCGCGTGCGCCCCGCCCACCGCGTCCAGCACCGCCTGGCCCGGCTTGAGCCCGAGGTGGTACGTGTTGTTGAGGCAGAGCCGGCACGACGTGTCGGCCAGTTGCGCCGGCGTGAGGCCCTTGAGCGATGCCTGCGTGGCCACCGGCATGAACACCGGCAGCTGTACGGGGCCGTGCGGGAGCGTGAGGATCGACGCGCGCGCGCGCGTGGTCTGTCGAGGTCAGAAGACGAAAAAGGAAGACAGAAAGACAGAAAGACAAAAAGACGAAAAGACGAGAAGACAAAGAATAAAAACCCCTACAGAACACTCGGCCAGCAACTCAAACGTCAGGGCGCCATGCGTCGCCTTTGTCGCCGTCGGGGCCATCCTGCGCGCAGCCAGCATTCTCCGCCGGGCAGCGCTCGGTCGGGTGGTCGGTCGGTCGTTTCGGTCGCGCGTTGCGGTGGTGGTGGAGTGGCATCGGCCTTGGGGCGAGGGGAGTTCGACGTTGGAATCACCTCTATCATTTTCCCCGCTTATCTTATCTTGCTTTTTTATTTTTACTTATGTACGAGTACCCATACATTTTGCCGGCCCCCTCTTTACGGAGTAGTCTTACATACGCCTACGATACCTGTAACTGCCTATTACGACTGCTACTGGCCAGGCACGGTTGTAAGGCTCGTTTAGCGGGGAACCTGCTGGCTCACGGGACTTGCCAGCACTCGTGCGCAGCGCCAAGGCCCCGGGACCACCTGCGAGTACAGGCACGAGCGCTATGTAACCTGTCAGGAAGAGACCTCGTGAAGCCTAGAACTCGATCTATTAGCCGTTCCGGCGTATCCACTACAGTCCGGCGACTGTCCTACGCGCCACTTGTCACCTTCTTTTAGCAGTCAAAAGAGCACCTGATTTTCCACTTTTTTTTCCTTTCCCCTCCCTTAGAAATTAGCAGGCAAATGTCGCTAACCCCAGCCGTACCGACTCCAGCCTCGGCCGCCTAGAACAGTCCGATAATGTGTTGAGTGGCTGTGGGCTGTGCTGGGGGGAACCCCAGTGAAAAACTCTGCCGCTGCCCCATGACAAACTACAGGGGAAAAAAAAGCACAGAGCCAGAAAGAGAAAAAGAAAAGTAAAAAAAGGTAAAACCACAAGAAAATAAACACATGCGCCCTGCACCCCGAGCCTTGGCTACTCGTACGCGCCCGTACTCATACTTGCAGTACTTGTTCCGCCGAATCATTCTCGTGGCCCATAATAAGATACTATACGTTGAATAATGCTATTGTTTCCCTTCCCCTGTAGCTCGCAAGGCTTCCAGTAAGACGGTCTAATTACGAGCACGGAGCACGAGTAGATTTATTAGCCCTGTTACGCACTGTCCCGACTACACGACAATTTCCTAATCCAAAGACGCCTCTCAACGTCTCTCCGTCTCCTCCTCGTGTAAACTCGGCGCTCCCCCGGGATCGCCCTGTCGAGCTGCAACACTTGTCACTTTCCCATGTGACAGCTTGTAGAGTACATGGCGCCTTGGCCCCCTTTCCCCCTTTCTGGTTCTCTTTCGGCTGCCTGACCGGGCACCATCGGAGGGCTCCCGATGTCGTCGGGCGCTGCCATGGCTTAGTTGCCCGAGAGCGGAAAATCGTCTTCAAGCTACAGGAGTCTGGAATAATTAATAAATAATAAAGGAAAATTACACCATTGGCCCAAACGTAGCTCTCCTCAGTCTTGGGCTCCTTTGTATCTTATATGTACTTACACATCCGTCAAAGCCATAGCTTCGTCACACTCTTCTTTCTTTCTAGTCTCCCTCTTGTATGCCCGACTAACTCAATTTCTTTGTTCGTGACTGCCTCCCTTTTATCTACCACTTTTCCTCCTCACCGGACGCCTCTCATGCTTTTTTTCTCGCCCATCCGTGTCTCTGACTCAAAGCTACGCCATGCGTCTTTCGTTGTGAATCGAGTGAACCAACCAACCTCCTCAGCTGTGCTGTCCATGTCGTTGTGGCATTGGATTTGGCTCGATTGACCGCATCTGCGCAAACAACCTGATTCTCTCTGCTCTCTCTGCTGTCCCTTCTCTTCCTTTCTTCAAACTGCTCTTTCGCCACTCCTCTCTCTCTCCCCCCCTTTCTCTCTCGCCCTTCACAATGACTTCCCGTAAGCCTGTCTCATTCGGCCTTTTTGCGGCCCTGCCCGCAGAGCTCCGCCTGGCCATCTGGCAGTTCAGCTGCCACCCACGCGTCGTCGAGGTGTGGTATGATGCCGAGGCCGACCGCTGCCGCACTAATGCGCGTCCGCCGCCAGTGCTGCACGTCAACCGTGAGGCGCGCTGCGAGGCAATGGCCCTCTACCACCGCGCCTTTGTGACTCGGAGCTGCCCGGACCACTTCATCTACTTCTCGTCCGCGCGCGACGTCCTCTACCTGCCGCGCCACGGCCTCATGGGCTACGACGACACCGCGCGCGACTTCACCGTCCACGTCCGCGACACCGCGCCGCACGTTTGGTCCCTGGCCATCGACCATGTCCGCACAGACACCATCCGTCCCTGGGAGCCCTACAACAAGCTGATGCTCATCTTCAGCTTCCCCAACGTGCAGGAAACCATCCTGGTTGTGGGTGCGGACAACAACAGCAGCGGCGAGCGCCGTCCGATGCGGCGCCGCAGCCTCGACTCCGTCGAGAGCGCCGAATCGTCAGGCTCGGCGGGCACAGCTGGCTCAGAGGGCTCAGAAGGCACAGCAGGCTCGGCGGGCTCGGCAGGCTCATCAGCCTCCGCATCTACGGACAACGGCGCCGAGTCGACGCCGGTCCCCAAGATTGGCGACGTCGAGCTGGTCGACCCTAAAGGCGACACTGCCGCCATCATGGGCGTCATCGACAACGTCATCGAGTCTTTCTCTCGCGAGATCCAGGCTGCCGCCGGCCTCAGCCTCAGGGATGACTGCCCGGTCCAGGAATACCCACACATTCCCTTCCTGATCCCCAAGGCCAAGGAGTACCACCAGTACCAGAGCCAGCAACGGCGTCGGCGTCGACGCCAGAGGCGCCGCTTCGCCATCGGCTGCGCCTAAACGGAAGAGCGGCAAGACCGGGAGCCTGCTGCTAATGATACGGAGAAAGGCGGTTGCATTTTGGACTGGGGCATTGTATTGGGCACGGTTTTCCCTCATGGATGGAGTTTGCAAGTTTATCCAAAATTGGCGGCGTGCATTTAGACCCTAATTAATCAGTTATGCCATCGTAATAATGGGCTTTGTTACTGTAAGATAATTCTACGCCAGAGCTGCTGTTCCAGCAGTCGGATGAGTAGAGGCGTTTCCGTAGACAAGGAGTACACGAATACGCACACATATATTTATGGCATTTTAGTGGCGCAAATTCTCCTCCAGGTCTGAGCCCTGCACCGATGCTGAATACGATGCTCCCAGAAAATTCCGATGTTTTGTTTCAGGCAGGCTCTTGGCGGTGCGCCAAGCCGGGACTGCCATCTCTGTATCGCTTTACGGAGTGCTACGTTGGGTGATTCCATAATTTACACCCGAACAGCATAAAGTGTAATGAATGCTGCATGGTCACGTGACATTAAATATCGCTCGGCCAATGGGAAGCCGCCTAGCTTGGCGTAAAATTTACTGCCTTCGTCTCGGTCGATTTTCTCGTGTCGTTCGACTTCAAGCAGACGTCTGACAGTCTGAGCTACCCCCCTCCCCCACCTTTCCTCTTCGAACTGCGCTCAGAAGCAGCAAATTGCAGCTAGAGCAGCATGTCGGCCAAGGCTATGTCGCCGGGCGCTGCGCTCCTGCGCACCTCGCGCCTGTTCTCACTGCCGAGCCAGCTGCCGCCAGCTCCGGGCGATGTGACCGGCGCCGGCAAGCGCATGTCCGAGAGCGCGACCAAGCCGTTCCCGACGCTGCAGGCCATTGCGTCGCCCAAGGCATCACGCAGCCGCGGGGACTGGGGCTTCAAGCGGCCGCTGCCGTCCAAGGTCACGACCAAGTCGACCACCCCGCTCGTCCGCATCAAGCAGGTCGACTCCATCGAGCAGATCACCGACTTTGCCACGGCGACCGACCACGCCGTGACCCTGCGCAAGTGGCAGGAGATGAACGTGCCCATCACGCTGCAGACGGACGCCGAGCAGCGCAAGCACCTGCCGGGCAAGTCCGTCTTTGAGGAGGCCGCCGACATGATCGCCATCGAGCCGACCAAGAAGCACACGGCCGACGACAAGCGGTGGAAGTTCCAGGGCCCCTGGCTGGCCGGAATCACCGAAGGCGCCTTCCAGAAGTACCTGAAAAAGCAGGTGCGCACACGGCGGCCCGAGTTTCGCGAATTCCTGCGCACCCAGCTCGCCTCCAACATCAACGTCGCCGCCTCGACCAAGGCTATGGACGCCGGCACCGACACACCGCCACCCGTGGCCGCCGCCGACATCACCGATGCCCAGCTGACAGAGTACCTGCGGGAGCTGCGCCAGGACCGCCCGCTGCTGTACCGCCTGGTCGGCAATTTCCTGGACCTGGCGCCCCTCGAGCCGTCCGACAAGATCTTCCAGAGCCTGGCCCGGTCGTCGTCCATGGCGTCGTCCGGCTCGCCCTCTCTGCTATCTTCGTCCTCGTCGTCCTCGTCGCTGGGCGGCGCGATGTCGTCTCTGTCCTCCAGCGGGTTCCTATCTCCGCTGTCACAGCTCGGCGGCGGCGGATCCCGGGGCGCCGCTAACCCTTGGGCTCAGGACGGCCCCCCCATCACGCACCCGTCTGCGGGACTATCGTATCTGCGGACGTCTGCCTACCTCGACAACCACCCGCTCTACGGCCCGCAGAAGTCGCACCCGCCCGTGCAGGCACGCGTCGTCTCTCCCCGCAACGCCAGCGGATCGTGGCCCGCCAAGCTCGGCGTCGGCGGCTTCGTCACCGACAATCCGTTTGGCGAGACCGCCTACCACATCCGCAACTCGCGGACCATCCCCGGCCTCAGCATCATTGACCCCAAGATTCCCGGCGGATCCAAGATCCCCATGCGCGTCTCTGCGGCCAAGGTAAACTCACAGGGCCGCGTCATCGTCTCCGTCACCGAGGCCGACTCCGAGGCCGCATTGGTCCAGCGGGAGCTCGAGGGCAAGGAGACCATCTTCGGGCAGCCGGCCCGCCTCCTCTCTACGCGAACAGACAGCATCCCGCGCCGCACTGTGCACTATGCGCCGAGCGTGCGCCAAAGTGCGCTGGTCAGCAGTCCCCAGAACTATGGGCTAGGACCATGAGCAGGGGCGGAGTGTTAGGAGAGGGCTGCAGTCAGGACAGCCTCACGTGCTGGGCTTTTTGGGAAAGTTGAAGCAAATACACTATGAGCTTAGATGACATACGTAGCATTCCCCCTACATGTACTACTAAATTTACAAAAATTCAAGCGTTTGTATCTGTCGAGGCAGACGCCATGATGGTGATTATCTTTCTCGCAAAAGTGACGTATATCGGTTACTATGTATGCATGTAACTAATATAGGATCACATGATATATCATGTGTGACCAGGGCTTTAAAGTGGACCTAGTCTATCGGAAAATCCACATGGAGAGAGTCATGTGATATGTAGATTTCGTACCCTAAGCCAAACCCCCCACCAATAATTACCCGGGGGGGAAAAAAAATGTGCATCACTATACAATTTCTTTCCGAGTTTACGACCAATCCGTCTTCCACATCGACACTTTTCAACCATCTCCATCGCTCCCACCACGCAACAACCCTTTCGTTCTTCCTCACACATAATCAACCAAAATGGGTCGCGTCCGGACAAAGACAGTCAAGAAGTCCGCCAAGGTCATCATTGAGCGGTACTACCCGAAGCTCACCCTCGACTTCGAGACCAACAAGCGTGTGTGCGATGAGATCGCCATCATTGCTTCCAAGCGCCTGCGCAACAAGATTGCCGGCTACACCACGCATCTGATGAAGCGTATCCAGCGGGGACCCGTCCGTGGTATCTCCTTCAAGCTCCAGGAGGAGGAGCGCGAGCGGAAGGATCAGTATGTGCCCGAGGTGTCTGCGCTCGACTTTGCGCAGAACACGGAGAGCGGCCAGCTGGACATCGACACCGAGACCAAGGACCTGCTGAAGCACCTGGGTGTAAGTTTTTCTTTTTTTTCTCTTCTTTTCCCGATATCCTTCCTTCCTTTCTTCCCGCCCATGTCTTCGTCAGTATGGCCCGCGAGGAGATAATGGCAATACTAACCCATCGCTTTACAGTTCGATGCCATTCCCACCAACGTTGTGCCCGTCACCCAGCAGCAGGTGACGGAGCGTGGTGGCCGCCGCTTCGGCGACCGCCCCCCTCGCCGCGACTAGATTGTCGGCTGACGAGCGATGGCTACTACACCTACACCACCGAGCCAAATACCGACTACCCACCCCCGTTACTGCGGAGAAGCTCGCACAGCCAAGGGGCTGTTTATTACATCTGGCGTCTTGATTTTGCGGATCGGGTCTTCTTGCTTACCCAAACGGAAGGGATGCAATGGCTAGGATTTGATTTAACAAAAGAGAAGGACGGAAGCAGAAAAAGGGGGCACACCAAAAAAATTAAAAATGAAAACCGCATTCTGCACAACCAAGGTGTCGCGGACGCTCATCTGATCACCAGAGAGCTGTCTTGCTTGATCGCCAATTCTCTTCTCCCTCTGCTGTTGCTATGCTGTTGCTATGCTGGCACAAATGCTGGCACGTCTTGTTCGTCTTTGCATGAGCCGTTGCTTGCGTCATTGCGGGTGTTGTTTGATGGAGACTCGGCGGGTGGCTTGCATACCTGGTATCTCGCGAAGTAACTTAACTCGTAGACTACACACGAGGTGATATTGCACCATGCTGCAAAGTGTGTATCTTTTCATGCAAAAGGTCGTAGCAATTTTTCGTGGGGTATCTGATTTCCTGTCCCGTATGACTCCTAGTCCTGCCCCTTTTCCTGAACGCCAGTTGGCCCATGCAATACTTACGAATGCCGATGGGATTTCTCTGATGCAAATATGCCGCTTTATTTGTCCGCAAATCTGATCTTGTGGCCCTCGAGCAGCATGTGAGTGTCGTCGGCTGTGCCGCTGCTGGCCAGCGTGGGCTCAGCGGGAGCAGAAACGATTGGTTTCTCAATGATGTTGACGTCTACAGGCGCCACCGTAGGCTGTATCCTGGACTGTGCCGCTGCGTCTTCGGCGCCAGATATAGATAGCGTGGCAGCATCACCCCGTTCAAGGGCTAGGGCGGCCTGACCCTTGGCTAGCCTTCGTTCCTCGTGCAGCTTCAGCCGGGCGAGGTCCTGTGCCAGTTGGGACTCGGCAGTTTGAGCCGACACTGCTCCACCGCCGCCGCCCGTGTCCTCCTCGAACAGCTCGACCTCGATATCGGGGATGCCGACGCGCTCCCAGGCAGCCGTCTCGTTGAGCTGCACCTTAATGTAGAGCGCGCGCCGCGCACATGCGGGCGAACACCACTTCTCCAGCTCGCCCTTGGGCACGATGCCCGCGTTGGCGAGCTTCCACGTGCCGCGGCCGGCAAACTTCTTGCGCGGGTTCGCGCACAGGGCATATCCGCAAAGATCGCACGTGTTGCGCTCCTCGATCAGGTCGTCGTAGTCGCCCGGCTGGAATGTGCGCACGAGCTGCTTGAAAGCGACCGCGTCGGACGGCGCCGGATGGGCAGACGAGTACGGCGGCGTGCGCACGAGAGGAAAAGCGACGAGCCGGTCAATGTCCAGGAAGATGGCCGCCTCGAGATCGCGGCGCTGCTGGAGGATGGCGGCGTGCTTGCGGGCGATCTCCGCGTTGTCCTCCTCCGTGCGCTGGCGGCGGCTGTGGGTGGCCACGGTGCCACTGCCGCCTCCATTATCAGCTTTTCTTGGGGGCTTCTTCAGGATGCCCTTTAGGGTGCTCTCACCACCGGAGGCCATCGCTCAAAACAAATGCTGGTCTGGATCGGAAAAGGCGAACAGGGCAAGAAGGGAGCCAGAGGCAAGGGTAGAAAAGACAAGACTTGGACGACTTTCAAAATGATGTTTCAAAATTCCGTTTTAGGAAGTTGTGGGTCAGCGAAGTCGTCCGTAAAAGTGACGGTATGCCACAGTGCTGAACACTGTATCACCACGAGACGAGACGAGCCGGAGACGAGGCGAGTTGTAATAATATGAAGTGACTCGTGAAGCATGAAGGAGCTGCCAGGGCGTTAATCATCCCTCAGCCACTGGCGCCTTCCCTTTCTCTCTGTCTCCACTATTGGCTCGTACATGCTCGTAGTTCGTAGTAGTAAATATACGGTAATATGGCTAATCCCCAAAAGTATCTGGCATTTCGATGCTGCTGCCTCGGAGCCTCGACTTCGCAACTTTTCCACCCCCGTATTCTCATATTCCCATCAAAGCCGCAGTCTGCAGGCATCGAAGCGGTATTTATCGCACTGCCCATCGCCGATTGATCGCCTGCAGGGTGCTGTCAAAAGCAAGGCTCAGCTGACGGCAGGGCCCTACAGTATTCAAAAGCCATCATCCCCCTTCTCTGTGCATATTCCCCGACCCACAGCACATAACGTCGACACTGTTACAGCCACACTGCCCTACGACGCATTTTGTTCATTAATAGCAGCCGTTCAATGCCCCTCTTTTCTGTCTTTTGTTCACCCCTTGTTACAGGCCACACCACCGTTTCATGCGCTGACGTCGACGCAACCACTACGAGCCTGGGCGAGCAGAATAATAGGAACCGTATAGTCTTTTCAATATACGGACAGCTGGCATAGCTGGAACAGCACGACACAGCGTGGTACAGAAAGGTACAGCAAGGTACAGCACGGCACAGCGCGGCACAGCGGCTTAGCTGCTGTCATAATCGGCCTTCTCTGCTTTGCTGCCTGTTCGCTGTAAAAGAGAGGAAACAAAGGCAGCTGGGAAAACATAGGCCGCAACTGCAGCCAACGCTCCAAAGCACGGGCTTTTTGGCCTGCTTTCCCCACCACATAATTTACACTTGCACTGCTGGAAAGGCCAGCAAACGAATGCACCAGCACATCGTCTTGATTTCTCGGCCACTCCCACCCCCATCCTCGCATCCTCTTTTTCGTCTCGTCTTGTTCTTGAACCATACTCATTCATTCTTCCTTTGATTTTGCATTTTGGACCATACTACTTCTGCCTTCGGCCGTCTCCTTCACCCCGTGAGTGCGATAATTCTCCGCGGGTGCCGGAAAAGGAGGGGTCGAAGCTTCAGACCGAATCCACCTCTGACCAGCCAACCTGCCACTGCAGAAAAACCTGCCAGCAACAACCCATTTCGCAGCTCGCAATTCGCAATACGCAATTCGCAGCACGACTTCTTATAGCCCACCCTGAGCGCGTCCCCAACGACGTGTCTGCAGGTTGCCGCCAGCCACAATGTTCAAAGTCAAGGCTATCTACGAGTACTCCTCAGCCCACGATGACGACCTGCAGTTTCCCATCGGCCAGATAATAACCGTCACCGAAGAGGAAGACTCCGAGTGGTTCTCGGGCGAGTACACTGATGACTCGGGCGTGCACCACGAGGGCATGTTCCCCCGGAACTTTGTCGAAAAGTACGAGCCGGTCGCTCCGCCTCGGCCTACACGGACCCGTGCCAAGCGGGACGCCGAATCCTCTGTTTCCGCTCCCGTTTCCGCTTCTGTTGCCGCTCCTGTTGCTGCTCCCGCTGCCGCCGCTGCTGCTGCTCCTGCTGCTGCTGTTGAGGAGCGTGCTTCCCCTCCAGCCACCCCGGCTTCTTCAGCTTCTCCGCCATCAGCACCTGTACCGCCGTCTCCCAAGGAGGTCGCCCCGCCGGCTGAGGATGCCAGGGAAGAGGAGCCGGAACCCGAGAAGGTTGCAAAAGTCTCGAAAGCCACCTCGCCCACTCTTGCAGTAGCTACTGCACCGACATCTCCGCCCCGGAAATCAGCTGCCCCCCCCGCACCTGCTTCCCCCGTCGTCGTTGCTAAGGC
>JRUC01000754.1:0-13048 GCA_000806385.1 Leptographium procerum
TGCACTTATATGACGTGTAAAACAGCATATTTTATTTTCCTGTCGCAATGCCATTTTATTTCATCAACATATTCTTAGTCCACCACAGTGCAATATCGACCACACGAGACCCATATCACAATGCCTCCAAAAAATCTTCTTCGCGTCCCGATAAAGCTCAGGAGCGCAATGAAAAAAGAAAGCCGGTCAGACGTCCATCGACACCCACCCCAGCAGAGTGCTCACTAAGGAGACGCCTCAAATCCAGGGTATAGCTCATCACCACCCTCTAATACAGTCCTGGACAGAATCCTGAACCGCCACCTTTGCAGGCAGTGCGAGGGTCAAAAGCAAAGCTTTGTTCGTTTCACAAACATGGGCAAGTCGAGGATATTACTCATCAACCCGGGTGGGATCTGTTCCTGTTTTGGAGAACAGTGAAGAGGACAATTACTATAGAAATGATTCTCTGAAGTATTGTCGTCATGAAGAAAAAAAGAAGAAAAGAAAGTCTAGAATGAGCGGGAGGGAAGTCAGCCTTTTATAGATCTGTATGGGCGAAAATTTTCTGGGCGGTGTGTTTTTTGTGTCTTTTTCTGCCACTCGATTTGCCCCACTCAACACTAGTGTACCCTCCTTCGCGAGTTCCTTCCCCATATACGAGGCTCTCTTAGCCTTGCCTTTTGCTTCGTTTTATCTCCAAGTCTAGTTTAGGTAAATGCATGTTGTGGTTTCCTCCTGCCCTATCCTGCTCGTATTAATCAGGCTCTATATCTTGTCCTTAAGTGCGCTCGGAGAAGGACGTTCCTGCCAATCAATTTTGACAACAGTTAGAATATATTATTGTTATGCGTCGTGTTTGCCAGCTGAAACGGTTCGTGTTGCCCTCTGACCGGTCTCTTGTGCAACAATACACACCGCAGTCATCCAAGCAAATATTAGCCACTGCCCATAGCCAAAGATACACTTCGCACTATACTGTTCCGAGCCCTTTGCAACCCTCTGTGCTCCCTTTCTTATCTTGTTCCTGCTCATACTGTCTTTGCTTCATTCGGCACCACAAGGCCAAGACGGGTTGTGAATATCGCAGGTTATCAATAGATCTGTTGTTCAACTTATCAACCAAATCGGGCCACTATACACGCAGCTTCTCAAGTATTGGCTGTCCAGTCTGGAAAAAACTGCTCTGCCATTCCGCTCCCTTTTGTTCACCTATCGCTCATTTGCCGCTTGCTTGCTGGCTACATCCTCGGCTGAGCAGCAAAACGGGACAAGAAAGCATCTGAGGGGAAAATCAGATAGGTCCAAAAAGATCGCAATCATATTGCACACAGATCCGGAAAAGGGTCTCGTGAACACGTTGCCAATACCTGATGTCAATGGCACAGTCCTACTCAACAAGCTTCTCATCATTCTCTTGGCCGCCTACGGGTTGTGTCGCGTCCATGTTTATAACTGCAAGCCTTGTGGTGCTGGTACTATTTGCCAACCGCGCATCTGCTGACTGCGACTGCGGATATTTGGCCACAATAGACAATAGCCAGTATTTATTCACCGACCTGATAGAGTCTGATTTCGCACATGATTCTGACATATCTGCGAACACCGACTGGATACGCCAGGCTTTTAATGTCACAAGCGAAATGGGCCGCGGCAGCTATGGCGAGATTTACAGTACGGAGAACGTATACACGAACCCAAACCCAAACAGAAAGGTTGAAGATGGCACAGATAAGAAAAGGAACCCAGCAGGTCTAGATCTTGTCGTTAAGGCCAGTCTCGAGAACAACATGGTCCCTGTTTCCGAGATAGACAGCAATCGAACTGACATCATATTCGGCACGTTTCGTGCCGGTGTAAAGTTGACCAACGTACCAGGCACCTGCTCTGCCTTTTTTTGGGTATGCTGGTAAATATCAGGGCTTAATCCACAACAAGCAACTGTCAGCTGACTCGCATGAATAAATGACAGTATTTCAACGACACCCAGGAGATCGACATGGAGTTCCTGTCCAAGGACTACAATGCCAGCAACAATAGCTATCCTGTGAACCTCGTGATACAGTCTCGTGAAGCGGCTGAGATGGGATACAACGCTCAGAAGACCTCTAATTTTATCAAAGCATACTTGCCATTTGACCCCACCGCCGACTTTCACGAATATCGTATGGATTTCATACCAGGGAGTGTGCTGTTTTATGCCGATAACCAGGCCTTGGGCCGGATAGACAGCACGGATGTGCCTAGCCATCCCGGCCATCTCGCCTTGAAGCATTGGAGCAACGGCAATGCGCTATGGTCCGGTGGCCCACCCACGCAAAATGCCACCACAACCGTGTCCTACGTGAAAGCATACTTCATATCATCTGAGCCGCGGCGTCAGAATGATTGGGAAGCCCGATGCCACGATATCAGTGCACCTAGCGCCGTCTGTTTGATCCCAGAGGTTACAGCGACAAACAACACTGCCTCTGGGTGGTTTTTCAGCTCTCAAGACAACATGACGAATAACCAGACAGTGTCTGGTATGAAAAATGTAGGGGCAAGCCAGTCGCCTAGTGCCTCCGTGTGTTCACTTCTGGCTGCTGCTCTTGTTATTGCCGGTTGCAGCTTGGAGTTTTGGTAAATGATTTGCTTCGCGGACCGGTTTGTGGCATAGGGCAAGTCTCGGAGAGACGATACGGCCAAATAAACTCAGGATGAGTTCAAAAAGGGTCGTGTTCAGTTATCATCAGCCACATGCCACTTCTTCTGTGTTGGAAAGGCTCAACCTGCGGTATTGACAGAGGAGGAAGGCTTTCGGGAATCTTGTGCCTTTGTTTCCGCTTACTTTGTCTTGCCTGGCGGGGATTGAGCAACAGGAATAGCAACGTGACATAACGGTCCACATTGGACAATAGTTCCAACTGCCTAGCCCTGAGGCCAACGACGTTGCTCTGGCCCCAGACCTGAAACATGTCACGGTCAGCCGGGACCAACCTCAAAGGATAATTAGTGAAGAAAATAGTTACGATGGCAAAATAGGAAACATGGAAGCTGACAGCATTTGTGTCTCCCGATTCCTGGTGGTGTGTCCCATTGCTCTTCACATAAGGCTGCTTAAAGTGCTTACTTTATGTGACGAAAAAACATTTTCGCTAGCCATCCTATCGGACCGTCGCTGCAAAACTTTCAGTTGGGAGATGCGAAATCAGAGCTCAAACCCCTACTAATAGAGATCACGAGAGAAATATGGAAATAGCGTCGTCTGTGATGCTTCGATACCCCGTCTTCATTTTCGTGGATATGGGTAGATGTGCTTCATTCATCCTATAAAGACTGGATAAGGAAGACTGAGTCGGTTGTCTTACACTTCTTTCTAGACCGCATCACCTCCTCTGTCTTCGTCTTTTAAGAATGCGATTGCTCGAGGCGGTTGGCTCGCCAGTGACACCTGTCATGGCCACTCTGACAAAGGCATCCGTCTCGGTGGGGTGATGAAAGCTTGCATTACATCTAATTCTGTTGGCTGTGAGTGACATGCAAAATTTATTTCGTCCCTAATCGAATGTCTGCTTGGTGCAGTATTCTAGGCGTGGCCTCCGCTCCTTCTCAGTTGGGGAGAAGGGGGCTGGTTTTGGCAATTTCACAGGTTTTCTGGCAAAACCAAGCCATTCCTTGTTGTATAGTACTTTCCAGACTCGCCTTAGCCCAACGTTTGATGCAATGACTCTTCATTACTCTTTTGTTTTTTTTTCATTGGAGCGTTGGGCTCCACATTCATCTTCTACATTTCACAGAATGGCTCACTTACGTCGTCGTCTATACTCACAAGACATCCACTGGCACACAAATGTACCGCCATATTGACAGCATTCCTCGAGGGGGTAGGTTTATTGTGGGTAAGGCTGAGGCGGCAACGATGTTGATCGGGACTAATAAGATCTAGTGATCTTCCACATTCCAGTCAAGCAGTTAGTCACATATCTGGCCATATAACGGTACTAAAATCGATTCGACTAAGATATCGCCCACGTTGTCGGGCGATCTCGTGCTGCTTACCGGGGAACCAGCCATTCTGAGAGAGCCTTGCCGCGTTCCAGCAACGGAATATCTGCGCTAATCGTGGCAAATTGTGCCTTGCACTGGAACATGGTGGCTGGCAGCATACAGGAGAGAGGCAGAGGAGGCCAACATGGACGAGCAGTGAGAACTTTTGACGTTTGGGATGACCGTCTTCCCGAGACAAAGCGAGAGATAAAAGAGGCAACGAGTCCTGGACTTCGGTGAGGAGTTTTGGACCAAGCTGTTTTGTCTCTCATCAAACTCTCATCCTCATTTGGCTGTCTGACAGCATTCGATACTAACGGAGGGTACACAAAAGGGGCAGGACACCAATAAACAACAAAAACCAACAGCCATATCTGCGGGTCAAGATCGTTCAAGATGACGACCGTCGATGACTGCCTCCAGATCCAAAACAAGGACAGCATCCTGTCCGCACCGACGAGCTCCTCGAGCACTTCTAGCACTACTACCACAACAACAAAAACACATGGCGCCTCCGTTGAAGCGATATCCTCGACGACCACGACAGCCACGACGGTGCAGATCGCCCTTGTAAATAACACGACATCGGAAAAGCTGTATGTGTCGGTCTCGGGCCTGGACGTCAACAATGACAACGCAGTGTGGCTTCTAGAGAGCGATGGGTCGACGTCATACTACCCGGAGAACCCACCATCGAACCAGTACGCCCTGTCGGCGGACGTGGCCATCGCTGTAGGCGGGCCGGGCAGCACACGCACGATCACGGTGCCCTACCTGGTGGGGGCGCGCATCTGGTTTTCAGAGGACACTCCTCTGACCTTCCTGCTCAACCAGGGCACGTCCAGCGCGGCGCTGGTTGAGCCGTCGGTGACGAACTCGTCCGACCCCAACTATGCCACGAAGTGGGATTTTTGCGAATTTGCCTTCAGCTCCAGCGAGCTGTTTGCCAACATCACGTATGTCGACTTTGTCAGCATCCCTGTCGCCCTGGAGCTCACCAGCTCCGACGGCACCGCCACGCAGACGGTGGAGGGCCTGCCGACCGACGGTCTCGCGACCGTGTGCAAAGCCCTCCAGGCGCAGCAGCTAGTCGACTGTGCCGGCTGGGACCGGCTGGTGGTGCAGGTGGCTTCAGGCGGCACCACGGGTTACCTGCGTGCGCTGTCGCCCAACTCGGCCATCGTCATGGACACCAGCCTCTTCGACGGCTACTATCAGTCCTACGTCGATGCCGTCTGGTCGATGTACTCAACCAGCACCCTCACCGTCGACACCCAGTCGTCCACCTGGGGCACAGTGACGGCCCAGGTCGACTCGAGCACCGACGCTCTGACCTTTTCCGGCATCGGCTCTTTTACCCAGCCCTCGGCTGCCGACATCTTCAACTGCAGCTCAGGCCCCTTTGTTACTACTGCGGACGAGATGGGTAACCTGACGGCCCGCCTGGCTGCTGCTTTCAACCGCACCACCCTGCTGTCTGACAGCGACCAGCCCGACGGTGCCTCCGCCTCCGACTACTACCAGACCAGTGTCACAAACCACTATGCTCGCATCCTGCACGCCACAAACCTTGACGGCCGCGGCTACGCGTTTCCTTACGACGACGTCGCTCCGACCGACGGTGCCGACCAGTCCGGCGCCGTTTCTAGCAGCTCCCCAGAACTGCTGACCGTCTACATCGGCGGCGGCGGCACCGACTCTAGCACTACGTCCAAGAGGTCTGGGACACGATATGAGTCCCGATTTACAACCGTCAAAGTGAGAGAGATGGCTCGCCAGGGCCGCCAGATGGTCGGCGGTCGCAGACAGAGTCATTACCGCCGATCGCTGCCATCGCCGCCTCCGGTCCAGGTGGAGGAAGAGAAGAAGACTATTGCGGAGCCGTATCCGCTTGTACGACAGGTCGTGGTCCCCTCCGTCAACCCTGACCAGAAGTCATCAACAACAGACCTGGCCAACATCGATCTTGAGAAGGGTGGCCTTCCTTACTACCAGACAGCGGCTTCAGATGGCAGCATCGGTGGCAAGGGCCAGGCCGCAATTCCCAGTGCAGTCGCGCGGTCGCGCGCCCGCTTTTCCATCCTGCTTCACCAAACGCTGCAGTGCATCTGGAGCCTGTTCTGTGCCGGGCTCCAGTCCGCCTGGGCTATCGTGCCGCGGTCTGTGGCAGTGCCCGTGGGCAAGGCCTGTGCCACCATGGCCGCAGTGCCGGTTGTGAAAGCTGTGGCTTCGGGTGTGGCATCGGCATTTGTGCGGCCATTGCTGGTGCGCACAGCCGTGGCCGGTGTGCTACTGCTGGTATACATGGCAACCGGTTTGTCGCCGATGCTGACTTCAGTGGTTGCGGCACTGTCTGGACAGAAAGAACCTGGCCTCCTTTCTCCCGACATCACTTCAACGCAGCCCCAATGACCTCATCCGTCTTTAGGCACAATGAACCCACCCCCTTGTTTCTCCTTCGTCCCTGCAAAACTTTCCCAATACCCTGTATGCAGGTCCTCTTCTCTTTTTCCCTTTGCCATCTCACAACTGCCCAAACCCCGCACCCGTTTCTCGCCCCTGTTCAGTATTATCTGCACTATGATGTTCCGATCATGTAACAAGCATAGGCTGGTTATCTCTTTTTTTAGCAAGGTGGTCTTTTTCATTTGACAAACATATACCATACAAAGTGGGATATTGGCGTTCTGGGTAGATAGCAGATAGATTATTTTAGTGTTGCGCTTGCGCTACTTAACTTATGATCAGAATTAACCTTTTCGTCTTGTCTTTTGTCCGGTGCTTTGGACCCCTTGGAAACCATGATATTGCGTTGGAAACCATGATATTGCTCTTGCAAACGCATTGAGAGCGAACGAGTCTCAAAAAATCAAACGCCGAGACGCCAAGCCGTTGCTTCTCCCCGTAATCCCCCCCCTATCATACTTCCAGCCCAGAGCTATGATATGGGCCTGATGGAAAGATGTGTGCTGCAAGCCCATTGTGTCGCGTTGTTTTCATGCTGAGTCCTCGCTGCTGCTCCCACGGCTGCTGCGGCTTCGGCTTCGGCTGCGACTGCGATGGTCACCACCGGGCGACGATCCCGGTCGCTGTCGCACACGCCGACCGTCCTCTCGGCCGCGGCTGCCGTCATCATCATCACCACCATCATCCTCGCTTTGTCCTTCCATTTCTATGCTCCGAAGCGGCGGGTCGTCCGCCTGGTGGCGCCGTCGCTGTGCCGTCTCCCTATGCCGCTCCTCTTCATCCTCTTCCTTCTTCCGCTTCAGCGCCTGCTTCTCGTCCTGCCGCCTCCAGTGCCCGCCCTCCTCGTAGTCTTTGCTGATGTGCAGGGCCCGCCGCAGCCGCTCGCTCTCCTCAATCTTGGCTTGGGCCTGCTCGTGTACCTGGTGCGCCTTGAAGCGGCGCGGGGGCCCGCCCGAACCTGCGCCACCGCCGCCGCCGCCGCCTGCATGCGTCCCTGCAGTTAGGCTCTTGCGCAGCTCGTCACACCGCCGCTCGATCTCGTCCTCGTCGACCTCCTTCTCTTCTAGTTCGTCGCGGAGGGCAAAGACGCGGACCTCGATGGCCCGCTTGCGGTCGTGGTCGAGGATTCCCTGGTCGGGCTTGCGCAGGCGGGCCCTCTGCGCTTCGCTGTCGAGAAAGTCACGCGGGTTCGCGTAGGATCCGACGTGGTCGCGCGGCTTCATATACGCGCGATTGCGCTGCACAAAACCCGAAGTGCCGCTGCCGCGAGGCGTGGAGAGACCGACATTGTCGGACATCGTATTTTTTTGGGAGGGGGGAGGGGTTGGCAGATAGATTAGCGGTTTGCCAAGGATTGTTTATGAATGCTTGGGTGTGGGTGTGGGTGTGGGTGTGTGTATGGGTGTTTGAATGGTGTTCTTTCGCAGCATTTTGTTGTCGTGCATTTCGTATCAGAAGCTCCAATCTGCTATAGGATTTTGGCGGACGTCTCAATGCAGAAGGCGGTGTTAAATTTCTGCTGACAATCGTCACGGATTTTCCCGGCAGAAAAAATACAGAGGGGGGTTTTGACTCATTTTTGCCCCTCGTATGTAGCAACTCTTGCCGTTCGTCGTAGGTAGATTCACATTTGACCCTCTGCACACATCAGAGACGGCCAAGATGCCGGAATTTCATACAGAGACGCAGCCGGAAGCCTCTAGTGGAGTCGATGGTGACGGGGAAACGCTCTTCCCCCCTGTTACCAAGGACCACATCCTCTACTGCTCTTATGATTACTGGTTTCCAAAGTGAGTAAAGAAATCAAGGACTATGAAGCGGATGTTTGGGGAGGCGAACTGGCTTTTCTAACAAGACAGATACCGCAAAGTATGCATCAAGTCACGGATCATCGAATTACCGCCCACGGTCGTCGAGTATCTCCGCGAAGACGGCATTGTGCTGAGCGACGAGAGCAACGGCAGCAACGAAGACGACGATGACGACTGGGAACCGTCAAACCCGACCATGAAGCACTACCCGTCAGCGGATGAGACAAAGTATGAGGGCCTACAGGACGACGACAGCGAGGACGAGGACGATGAGGACAACGCGCCTGCCACGATCAGGCTGCCACCAAACAAGCGCTTTCCCGAAGTGCACCAGGCGATTAAGGACGAGATAGCAGCTCTCGGCGGCTCGGTGGCACCCAAGCTGAACTGGTCGTCGCCAAAAGATGCCACCTGGCTGATGGCCGAGAAGAACACCATGCAGTGCCGGACACCCGACGACGTGTACCTGCTGCTGAAGAGCTCGAATTTCATCACACACGATCTCGAGCACGCCTTTGACGGTTGCATACCGACGACCGCACCGCCGGCAGCCCTGTCACCCTTGTCCTCCTCTTCCTCTCTTCCTCCACCTGCCAGCAGCCTGGGCTTTCGGCCTGTGCTGGTGCTCCGCTCCTCCTTCAATATGCACACAGCCCTCGAGTTCCGATGCTTTGTTAAGCACCGCAACCTCGTCGCCATCACACCGCGCGACCTCAAATACTACCCCTATCTTAAGGGTCTGCGCAACACCATTATCGAGCGGGCGAAGACCCTGTTTCACAGCAAGCTACAATTCACCTTCCCGTCTGGCAGCTTCTCGTTCGACATCTACATCCCAGAGCGAAACGGCTTCGACGTCGGGGACAACGAGGCCCGAGATGGGGACGCCGGCGGACGGCTCTCGTGGGCACGCCTCATCGACATCAACCCGTGGGCACCGCGGACAGACACGCTGCTCTTCTCGTGGCGCGAGCTCCTGGACCTCAAGATTCCTAAGCCCTTTCTCGGTATCGTGGGTGACAGCGGGGTGCCGGACGATGCGGGAACAACAAGCCAGGGAGATGAGGAAGATGAGGAAGAGGATGAAGATGAGGAGGAAGAGAACGATGGGGATGAGGAAGAGGAAGACTACGAGCCTGAGCTCCGACTCGTCGAAAAGGACGACCCGGCTGCCATGAACTTTAGCTCGGCGCCTTACTCGGCGCACAAGCTGCCAAAGGAGGTGGTCGATGCGAGCATGGCAGGCGAAGGGGGGCTGCGGAAGTTTGCACAAGAGTGGCAAGATATTGTGGAGCGTCGAGAGGGACGGTGATGATTACTGATGAGTAAGATAGAGATATTCGATGAAAGTATCCTAACAGCAGAAATGCAGCTCAGGTGCGGTGCCGCTGTAGATGGCCGCGCAGACGTGTAAGCCTGAGGAGAGGCATAGGCGAGGAAGGTTGTAAATGTACTCGTATGTGGCATCCGCGAGGCGTGTTGCTATGCTCTTACGGTGCCGTCTGCATCGTCTTCGTCCTTGGGTCCATTCGGTTGTGTTGTATTACAGAACTGGTGCCAAGTGCGAGTGCGTAATAATAAATTAATACTCGTGGTTTCGAAACATACGATGCACTTTACTTTCACGGTCCGTGCGCCACCCAATTGACGAATGAGCCGTCGCCACTCGACGCGCTGATTGTTCAAAACCCCATTTTCTCTTTCCCTCCCTCTCTTTCCGGCCAGCTGACACCAGCTGCTTGACGGTCCCCATCGATCGCACCTGCCAGAGCGAGCCTCGACATCGCGCAACCAGCTTTGGAGTCGCGTGCCTCCCTTTTTTGCTTGTCTTTTTAATTTTAGACGTTCGCGTTTCTCTTGTTCTTCGAGACTGGGGGGGGGCTAATAAATTGGTGACTCTTATTTCGTCTACGGGCCAAGATGACTGGCATCATCCGCCGTGGCGGCCGCCCAAACAAAGTCACCAAGCCAGCAGCAGCCGTAGCGCAGCCGCGTCGACCGGCTACGAGCAGCAATGGCGGCGACAGTACACAGGCGCGAACATCAATTAGCAAGCGACAGCACGCCCTTGCGATTGAGCATGCGCTCCACCAACAGCATTTACAGCAGCTTCGGCAACAGCAGCAGCAGCAGCAGCTGCATCCATACGGCGACACTGTAGCTCCGCCATCGACATCACCACCCGAAACAATAGCGTCAGCGGTAGCATCAGCAGCAGAAGTAGCAGATCAGCTAGGAGACACACAGTATCGCGAAGGCGGTGCAGACACGACAGCAGAAGATATGAAGTTTGAATACAGCGGCAGAGGTGTCAGCGAGGGCAGTGCTGGGCCGAATGGCGAGCCAGACGACCGAAGCAGCCTCGATGCAGTGACGGGCGAGTACATCCACGAAGATGGCGAAGCCGGCCAAGCAGTGGTTGATAGCGAGATGCTGGATCTGAACGAGACGGATATGGGCGACAAGAGCAAAGGGCACACCGACGGCGCTACTCACGAAGTGGACCAGATGCCGACTGCGGACGTCGCTGCCGCTGTTGGCGGCGGTGATGAAGACAGAAGTGTTACCGCGATGGAGACGTCCCTACACGTCGGTCCTGTATCATCTGGCGGCGACACCGACGGCATGGACTTGGCGGCAGCAGCAGCGGCAGCAGCAGCAGCGGCAGCAACAGTCGCGGCCGAAGCAACAGCGGCAACATCAAATCCTGGAGATATCCACACGAACAATGACAACGGTGAAGTCAACGATAGAAGCAGCAGCAGCAACGATAGAGGCAACGATGATGGCAACGAAAACGCTAGCACGATGATGAACGACGCCCACGCATTGCTGCTCCCCCCAAATGTCTTTGCAAACCATGGCCAGTCGTCTGCAGTCCAGGACAGCCTGCGTCCAATGCAGCCGCAGCCGACAATGGCAACTACCGCTGTTGCTACAGCCGCTGCCGCCGCCGCCGCCGCAGCAGCAGCAGCAGAAACAACACCAGTCAACACTGAGCGAATGGCCATCGACTCTGGCTACGACCGCCTGCTCATCGAGAGCGCGCTGGCCAAGCGGCTGGCCCGTGAACCGGCCCTGCGCCCGGCACAACAGCGCCGCCCAGAGCAGCAGCTCAACCTGGGTCGGCGCAGCAACGTCGAGGCCCTGTTTGCCCATATCGCCGGCGAGACCGCCGCCGTGCCGTGCAAAAACTGCCACAAGGGCCACGGCCCGTGGACAGCGTGCGTCGTCGTTGATGGGCAGATGTGCGGCAGCTGTGCAAACTGCTGGTTCAATGCGTCCGGAGCGCGCTGCTCATTTCATGGTGGGTGGCCTGCAATCTTTCCGAAAGACTCTCCTCTGCTTTCTTTCCCTTCTTTTCCCCTCCCCCTTGCTGACACCATCCAGAAACCAGGACACCTCTGCAGACAGGCCATCATCTCCACCAGAGACACCACATAGCTTCCAACGGCGGCAGTGGCTCCCTAGCGTCGCCGACACCGATCGATCCACGCCTGGCGCATCCGGCTTCGTTTGGCGGCATGGACGTCTCTGTAGGATTGGCGCACTCGCACTCGCACTCGCACCGCTCAACGACGGGCATAATGCATCCATCCCACCCACCACCGCTAGCCACAGCTGCCTCTGCGTCTACAGCCGCTGCTGCCGCTGCTGCTGTGGCCGCTGCCGTACAGCATATTCACAACAGCAGCAACGGAAGCAGTAATGGCAACAATGACGGCAACAACAACAACAACAACAACAACAACAACGACAACGGCAGCAGCAGCACTGCCAATGCCCACCACGACGTCAGCGACTCTTTTGGCGGTTTTGGCCTCCATCTGGCTGCCGCCATCTTGGGCGAGGGCGCCACCATCGATACGGCTGGGAGGGACTCAGCCGAGACTGGCGAAGGGTCCGCGACAGCAACCACTGGGGGTACTGCCGGAGCCGACTCTTCTCTAATTGGCTTCGTGGTCGACCAGGCTCTAGCCGAGGTACGAAGCGCCGACCGGCGCGCGCGCGATCTGATGATGGTGGAGATTGCGGCAAAGCAGCTGGCGTTGGCCATTGTGCGATACGGAGAAGGTGAGAGGCAGAACCAACAGCAGCAACAACAGCAGCAACAACAGCAGCAACAACAGCAGCAACAACAGCAGCAGCGACAGCAGCAGCACGCGGCTATGGCCTTGGCACAGCAACAGACAGGCGGCAGCGAAGGCGGCCGTGGCCCAGATCCCGGAAACCAAGGCTCTTTAGACGATATGTGACGAGACGGGTTAAACAAAAAGAGAAAGAAAAAACGAAAAAAAAACGAAAAAAAAAACAAAGACGAGCAGGAATGATTGATATACAAATTACGCGGCTATACTTGAGGCTATTTAAACATAGTCAAAGAAAGGGACAGGGAATGTTGGGCGCGGAATCGGGTTTGTCTTTATTTTGGGTTTGTGGCGTTTTCTAGGCGTTATATACGGAGGACCACCGGACATGATCAAGGGGGAAATGACAGAGCGAACAGGGCTACACAGACATATACACGACGCTATTCGATGCTGTTTGATGCTATTTGACGCGGAACTTTGGGGCGACTTATCTGCTTTCCACAGTCTGTTTCCTAGACGATGACTTGTTCAGAAGTACAGACAAGTCCATGTTTATTACACGCACAATACTTCACACATTTGCAGGAGAACCTCAGTTCAATCTGGGTTGCATGATCTTCTTATATTCTCCCCTAAAGTGACAGCTTCTACACAGAAAATTTGAAAAAAAAA
>JRUC01000755.1:0-13011 GCA_000806385.1 Leptographium procerum
CGAAAGACATAACGAAATGACGAACGTCGCGGCACCGTCATCTCCGCTGTAGGCTGCTCTGTTTGTGTCACATGTCGCATTGTCCGTACGTTGAGAGGTATATAGTGAGCCCTAGAGTAGAGGGAAAGTCTCTGTAGTCAGTAGAGGAAGGTTAATGAGCACAACAGGGAGAAGGAAACAGATACTCGCTTTTCGTAGCGCATGCTTTGCAATCCACACGTCAGCAATTTTCAAAACGTGCCGCAGCCTTCTTGCTCACCCTATCTTCCACTCGCCTCCCCAGGCTCAATGTACCAGGTACCGTGTCTCGAAAACGGTGTTCTTTCCGTATGCTCTCTTTTTGAAAAAATTGCTTCGTATACGCTCCTTGCATACTTCCACATGTGCGTACATGCACCTGAGCTGCCGCCCGCACGCACACCCTGTACTGCAACCATCTTCTGTTCGACAGAAATTCTCCGCACCTGAGCTGGCAGACCGTCGTCAACAGGGCCTCGGCATTGAAGTTGGCACTTTTGATTTCCGTTGTACCTCATCGAGGACCAGTTTATAGGAGAAAGAAAGCAAAAACGAAAGCAAATTGCGAAGAAGTTAGTAAGTTAGGAAGTTGCGCTTTATGCTAGAGCCAGAAAGCAGACAACGTCCTGGAGCGGAAGGCACGGCCCTCCGGTCATCTAGCTGACTTCCTTCCACATTCCACCTCCCCACCCACCTCTCCTGCTTCTCCCATCGTCACCGTTCGCGCTTTCTCTTGAACCTCCCAGAACTGCAATCCAGCCCTCCCCTTGTATTATCTGCCTCCCCTGTCTTCCTCCCCCCCCACAAGTATTGACGTCTTCATGTTTATACAATTGTGTGTGCCCATGCTTTATGATACCTGAGGACCGACGGCTAAGTATTGAGCTTGACCTCTTCTTAATCTTTCCCATTCCCTCCACGCCTCTACTCGTTTAATTTCCTCTCCTCTCTTTCTTTTCTTTTCTTTCTTTCTTTTCTTCTCGTCTTTCCCCTCTTTTTCTGTCTCGTTTTGTCCTCCCATCCTCTGATCCGTTTTCTCTCTCTACTTCCCATAATACTGTTTTCCCCACATCCATTTACATATTGCTTTATATTTTTCGTTGCTTGACCTCGCTTCTCCCTCCCTATATGACAGGGCAACGCAAGAATACCATTAACGCTTGCCAAACCCTTTCGAGGTCTCCGATACGAATACGACCGGTCGCTAGAGAATACGAAACAGTATCAAGAAAGGTGAGCGGAGCGAACATCTAACTAGAGCTTACAATTCCCTCTGGGCATCTCGTCTGATTTTTTCTTTGCCTTGCTCGACGATTTAAGGCGAAGGCCCAGATCTAACTAACATGGCTAGAAGCGCACTCTCTCTTCCAGACTGTCAACGCTTCCTGCCCTCTTCCTACACTATATATACTGTGGAGTCCCTATTCTTTAACAATACGACGCTATTGCCGCCCTACTGCCTCCATAAAGCAGCTGCCACACCACAATTGATACCACAACCGCGGCAACATACCTATCTTCTCCTTTAGTCAACCTCATGTTTTCTCCCCAAACTGCTGCCCGGAATATGCTCTCGCAGAAAGACCTTAGCCTGCCACAATCATACTGTCTGCTTTCTGCCTCTATCTTGTTGGTGGTGCAGTGCCGGCGAGGTACTAGAAAACAACGAGACCAGAACCAGAAGCCAGATCTTCAGTTATATCTGCCGGAAACGATATTGCATATTTTCTTTTATTTACTGGTCTTCCTAGTATAACGTGAACGGCTTGCACGACTTTGCGAGGTTACAAGCGGCGCAGGAAAAGGAGACCATTCCAAAGAAGCTCAAAGAAGCACGAACAAAACGACGGAAAACATAACGGGAGTACACCATAAGCAGACCAGACTCTTCCAGCAGTCAGTAGATAACACGGTTTGCCCCCCTTTGCGACATTGTGCTCTACTGTTTCTGACACACCAATATTCCGAGCGCACCACTTTCATTCTATAAACCTGTGCCGTTTTCTTTGTCGTTCCCTATCGATGTAGCCAATGTTCCCGGCTCATCCTTCGCTTCGCCTAGTTCTTTCCCCTTCTGCCTCCGGATTCTTCCCACTTGCAGTGCAGCCTAATACCTCTACTGCCAATCCCTACCTATGGGATGCGGTACGGCATTCCCGTTTATGCAACTTATTGTCGCCCCCCTTTTAAGCTCTCGCCCTCGTCCGGCTAATAGGACTTTTATTTTGTCATCTTCAGCAAATAGATATCGGCAGTTAGGAGCAAGCGAGAATTTAGCACCACAGCCACATCTATCTCGATGATCACCACCAGAAGCAGCAACGCGGAGGCTAGTCATCATACCTGGGTCTGTTATAAGAAACCGAGTACTTTACACCCACACCACTTGTTTTCCGGCTCACGCATGTCGACTACCGGGGGTGAGACGCCACTGCCAACTACCACCGAATGGCAAGGGCAGCACCTGTTTCTGCCGCCCTTGGAACTAGTTTTTGCTACGCAAATTGACGAACGTATGGACAGTCCTACGAATGACGGCACTAGAAGTGGAACCGGATTTAGTAGCGGCAAAACCGGTTATGGTCAACAGAAGCAGTGCCAGCCAGGGCCAGACAGGAGCTCGAATAGGGATGAAAGCGGCCACAACTATCTAAGCCTGAAGATGGAAGAAAGCCGGCCATTCGGGCCAAGGCACCGGCATAGTTTAGATCAACTAGGCTCGCGACATGCACAGACACAGACGCCTCAGAGCATGAAGTTGTCCGCAGTAAGTACAGATGCAGGCGGGCGCTTAACTGCAAGGCGGGTTGGCGACGGCGACCTGCAGAGCATCAACACATACACTCAGAATGTGCGTGAGGCGAGCGACTCGCTCTCGTCCATCTTGCGGATTCCAAACTTGGAGAAAAATCCTACGAGGAGTAAAGCTTCCAGAAACGGAGCTGGCGAGAATTTTAGTATCACAGAAGAGGAGGATGAAGACGACATTGACGATGATGAGACTGGAGATGGAGGCGAGGCTGAAACGGTTACGATGGTACTTGCACAGACTGCAGCAGAGCGAACAGCACAGAGACGAAAAATGAAGCGGTTTAGGTGGGTTCTTGTTTTGGTCATGATGATGTGCCATGCACACAATTTCTTGCTGACGGTCTAGGTTGACACACCAACAAACACGGTTCCTCATGAGCGAGTTCTCCAAGAAGCCGCACCCTGATGCTGCACACAGGGAGCGACTGTCTCGGGAGATTCCTGGCCTCAGTCCCCGGCAGGTGCAAGTGTGGTTTCAAAATAGGTGCGTTTAGCTTTAAACAGATCAGGGCGGGAACAACATTCGAAGCACAGCGCTAACAACCGAAGACGGGCCAAGATCAAGCGAATGGCCTCCGATGACCGCGATCGTGTGATCAAAATGAGGGCACTTCCGGATGACTTCGACAATGTGCAGGCGCTGCACTCGCCGTACGGTGCCGTGAGCGGTCTGGGAACGCCGTTGGCATCGACAGTAAACTTCCACACCTCTTCTTACGCGAGCCAAATAATTCGTCCATTAATGATGGATATGCGGCAGCCTAAGGGTGATGACCACCTCTCGCCAACAGGACTGAGCCCCGCACTTAGCAATATTGGTTTCAATACGCCATCAGCAGTCCCGGCCATGAACGCCTCCGGCATTCTATCCCCGCTTTCGCCCATATCAATGGGTGACCATCACCATCGCCACAACAGCTACCCTGGCCACCATGGTTTCTCGGGAATGGTAACAACACCCACCAGCGACTCAGATAATATGGGCCCTCTGACATTTGGTATGAACGGACCAAGGACGGCAGACCCATTTGTGGCAACACGGCACAGCAGTCTAGATGGTACCGGCTTTTCGGTGACGGAAACGAGAGGTGACGGCACGGGAATTGACCATGGCCCTCACAACTCACATCACATTCACCCGAGCCAGAAGATACGCCCATTGCAGCCGCTCCAGCCGTTGCAGCTGCGTGAAGTAGTTTCTCGCTCGCGCTCCGACAACCTGCAGTCGCCGCTTCGGTCTAGCATGTCGTGGAGGGGCAGCTCACTCGACTACTCAGACTTCCAAGGAGCCAGTATTTCCAGTCCAAATCCGGGTGGAAACGGTCGTCATTTGCAGCAGCAGCAACAGAATTGCCAGTCTGAGGGCCTAGGCGGCGTCACCACGCCAACGACACTCAGCACTTACGACTCAAGTGCGTACTCAGGTGTGTCCGCCTGGGCTCAAGACTTGGCTCCCCCCCATACAAATCTTTCCATACCCGTACGCAGCACTGACAGCCCAGGTAGGCTCTGTCGTCCATTCTCCAACACAGATGAGCTACAGTCCGGCTTACTCTTCCCCGATCCTGCAGCAGCAAGCCGGATCGCCGTGCCGCTCCTCATCTCGCCTGCAGGCTGTTTCGGCCACACCTCCGATGGACCTTAACCTGAGTGATTCTACAGCCAGGGGCGTTAAGACCACTGCCAGTGCTGCACAATTTCGGGATGCCAGAGACACTGACTGCACTACACCTTCTCTGACTGCGCAATCTGCGCCCAACGTAATGATGCCACCACAGCAACTCAGGGGCCTCAGCGGTCTCGCCGACCTAGGTGGCCTCAGTGACCTTGGCGCTGTTTCTGCGACCACCGACTACACCACGGGATTTCTCTCCTCAGCACCCCTAATGGCACCTATTGATTTTGTGATTCCTCCAGTGGCATCGAACTACCACACGCCGGTAACGGGCGCCGGCAGGAGCAATGTTAACAGAATGGCCGGCAGCAGTATTGTGGATGGTGGCACTGATTACTTACCACAAATTTGTCTACCTATGGTGTCTTCAAACTTCCTCAAACGCAAGCTCAGCTATACATATGGTGGCGTTGACGGAGGTATATTGAGCGATCAGTTGTCTCCTACGGCTGTGGGAATACCGGGGGGACATGGTGGGAGTTATGATAATGTGATATGATGAAACATGTGGAAAACTGTAAATCGAAGATTCGCTCAGGGCTCGTTTGGGTTGGAGGCGCAGAAACATTGGTTGTGTAAACTTGCTTTATTATGCACGGACTGCCCTCACCTACCCCTCACTTTCTAAGTAGGTCGGGATCAAGAAAACCAACAGAAGTGATTAAGGCAGGTAAGTAGGCAGTATTTGTGAATTACTTGGCGCTCTGAGAATATACATGTATGTATATATTCGTTAGAAGAGGGCAATCCTTGGACCAAGTTTCTCTGAGGGGCAAAAAAACAGCCTTCCTATACAGCCTTAGTATAGGTATTTAGATTACATAAAATCTTTATATCATTGAATTTGGCAGGAAAAACTGAAAGCCCTGGGCTTGATTGTCTGTTGCATCTCAGACAAGTCCAAATGATTGCAACTCAACCCCGCGAGCCTTGAGCGCCTCCGGAGACAATCTTGGATCATAATTTACCAACTCGCCGGTTTCAAGATTCCTAAATCTTTCATACATGACGGGGTCGTCGGGAAGTCGTTCGTACGGCGCTCGCTCCCAGTTCTGCGGCAAGGCCCCTAGCCGTGGATCATCTGCAACCTCTTCGTAACTCCTCAAGCTGGCGAACAGCTGCATTGGTCTCCCAAAAGAATCTCCTCTGATGATTGCTCTCCAGTCGTCCGGGAGAGGCCCAAGGATACCAACAGCATCGCCGAGGCCGTGAACATAACATTCTCCCACCACCTGAAATTGGCCAGATGGAGTCTGGCGCAAGACCATAGGGGCATACGTCCCCAATATAAGGCAAACCGAGTCTCCTGGTAATTATCGATTTTTAATTGTCAGTCTGAAGTTCCCATACAAGCCGACGGAATAATGGCCTAGCTCACCAGGCCGAGCACCAGCCGGAGCCGTGCCGATATGTCCACTCTCGGTCCTTATAAACCGGCGACCGCGAATCTTTTGGATTGTGTTTGCAGTCTCTCTTTCGGCGTATATGGCATCATCTCCAGAGGTGGCCGTCAAACCCAGTATCTTACGGAGCATACGAATCCATTCTGGGGTACTCAAGAAATGGTTGCCCGGGTTCCTCTCCCTCGTTCGGTTCATACAAAGCGTCAGTGCGAACGCTGCTTCCATAGTCTCGCCCGTGACGTAAGTGTCTGTGTTGGGTATGTGCTCGAACCAGTCTCGAACCATCAGCAGCGTCTCCGTCTCCATCTTGGAGGCTATCTCGCCGATAGACTTAATTATCGTGTACTGCTTTCCCACAACTTCGAGGACGTCTTGTTTGGTGTCTAGAAACCACGCGCGTGAGATTCCCGATGACAGCTGCTCGCTTAGAATTGGAGCCCTGAACTCCGTCTTCGACCAGTCCGGCACCCAAGACGGCCCCCCAATCTGACGGCTGGCTAGATCACAGTGTTTGAGCAGTTCCAGCCGTTTCGTCGTGCGCAGGTGGGCAAGGAACACCTCCTTGTAGACAGCCTCGACCGGTCGCAGGTAGTCCACCACGATGCTAGAGTTGAAGGAGGTAGGCATGATGCCCAAGAGTCCGTATATTTTATCTCTTGGGTTCTCGCAGCCCTTGCTTCGGCTGATATCTAGAATGTTGCTCACCGAGTGGCTCCCCGCGTCGTGTCTGAGGAAGACGATATGCCGACACCGCTCGCGAAACTGCATGGAGGGCGTGCTGTCTTTATTGTGCAGGCACAACACGGCCAGCCAGAAGTCGTTCCATGGTATCGAGTCAGCACCGCACTGAAGAAACGCATGCTGGCCGCCTAGCTTGATCTCCTGCCAGCACCAGATCCTGTAGAACCACGTGCGCTCCACGAAATTGCTGAGAGCCGTCCAGGTTTGCTGATCAAAGGACGGCGCGTGGTCATTCCTCCACAACCTCGGTTGTGTGGCGCTGGGCGCAGCAATGACCCGGCCGCTCTTTGTCACTTCGAGCTGCTGCCCGACATGGTTCAGCGTTTCTATGGCGTGCTTGCTGTCGCCGGACGCCTCGCCAAGCCAAGCGACTACCCGCTGGGCCAGGGTGTACACGTCTGTCATCCTCTTCACCTGCTCATTGCGCTCCTCTACGTCTTCCTGGTTGATGCATATGGCGTCAATCCAGAGAACCCGGGTCTCGTCCGAGTGCCGTAGGTAGCGAAGGGCAGATGCCAGGTTAGGTCGCAACCCCAATACTGCTGCAGAAAGATGCTTGCCGCTGTCGTCGAGGCCACCTTCAACCTGAGCGTATTCGGAGACTTCAGCACCTCCCCAGGTATACGACAAAGCCTCGTATTGCGGCTGGTATTCTAGAGTATTTTCTGGTGGTGGTGCAGCGGCCTGAAGAGGATGCGTCTCGCCATTCACAACGTTGAACAGGATCAAATCGCCGCTTTGTGTTTCTTCTATCTGCCAAGGTGGAGACACCAAAGACTGGAGAGATTCAAGCCCGGGATGGCTGTTTTCTTTTAATGGCGGCGTCACAGGAAGTGGGAATGGCGAGTGGACGATACGGAACCTGATGTCGTCCTCAAACTGGCCAGGCAGAAGATGAACAAGTCTAATCTCCTGTGACACATTTCGAAGTGGTTTATATTGATATGGCGCCATCAGCCGCAATATGTTCAGGGTTGATAAGCTAGAGGCCAAAATCCGGTCTTGCAAAGGCAAGCGACGAACGAATGAGCTGATCGGACCAGACAAGCAAGAGCGAGAACGAGAAAGCCAACGAGCCATGCGCCTAAGCCAAAGACTTGCTGTTGGTTTCGGGCTATGGTGTTTGTTACTGGCCCGTCAAATTTAAGTTGGCAGAACTGTTAGCCCAAGATAAAAGACCCGCAAACCGAGATCTACTAATATTACTCGTGCCGCCCCACGTTCAGGGACCCACTCATTACAAAGGTTAAGATATGGGCCAAGAAGGATGAAAAGCACAATGTAAAACAGACTTTTAAACAGCTCATGTCCGTATTCTTATCTCTCAGAATAACGAGGTACAGTGGGAGTTGTGAGGCCTCACTGTCTCTCACCGCCACTCACGAACCCGCACCGGTGGCTGCCAGCCGGCAGCAGTTGGCACGCATTAGTTACACTTCGCACATGCACCAAAAGCAGTTCTTGCTTTCCCACTATAAACCTTCTTGCAAAACAATTTAAAATGGCACTTCGAAGCGGTTAGTTCGGGTGACTGAAATTGTTCAGTCTAGTGGACAGCTATTATCAGCATGCATAAATACCTCTACTCACCATCAGACACGAAGCGAAGTCGCCAATACTATCGCACCAAGGGTAGAAGACAGTGATATTGCTTACTAAGCATTGACCATAAGAGGCTCTCTACACGATCCATTCATCGATAATCCCCCACATGCGTTGTTACACAACGGATTCCAGGGAGATAAGAATAGTTTGAGTATATGGTGAGCACGGAACAAGTGGATTGAGGAGTCGGTATCGGTAATAGCGTGCTAGTATGATGTTGCGTTCCTATAATTTGCAATTCAACTCCAAATGCAGGACAGAAATTGTAGTCTATGCTAGTCATATTATAATTCTTTATGGTCGCCGCCTTGTACCAGACTCTTCTTGACTATTGGGCAGGCTCGTCAAAGGGAGAGAAGACACCCGGCGGCCGTCGCTCTAATGAGCCAAAATTACGGTGCTGCTTTTGAATACAGCTCTGATTTTTGATTGGACAAATGTCCTAGACACCCTTACCAGTTCAGAGGCAGGAGTTGGACAAGGCCAAATGGAGAATCTCTTACGACAAAGTCCCAGGATTTGACTGCCATCTCACTGGAGCCTGGGGCTTCTCTGAAAGCTATTGTACACTGCAATATAGCTGCTGATAAACACAATTTCTAAGTGAAGAATTGCGGACATGGTATCGAACAGATAAAGAGACAAGACCTCTTCAACAAACAAGAAAACATGATATGTCTGAAAGATCAGTGGATGAGAGAATTCCTTCACTCGTCTAATCTAAAACTTGGGCGTGCTGCTGCTACTTCCACCACTTGCCTGGCCGCGTCGATTATGGATGCCCATTCGAGGCAGTGGCTGCATTTCTATGCCGGCATTCTTCTGTTTCTCGAAGCCGTAGCTGCTGAGGGCGGCAACTGTGTTTCCGCCGTGATTCTCGCCCAGCTCCGCCAGATTTTCGGCACTAGCAATGGCCGTATCTGTGTCTTCGGGGCTTGTAGAATTGGCGGCAAATATGCCGCCCTCCCTGTATTCTGTGTTTCCTCCACCCTCGCCGTCTGTAACCCCGCTGCCTCCACGCGTTCCGCACACGCTCTCCATGGTGAAGGGGCTGGCCGTGGGCGCGTCCAGGACGGCCAGCTCCTGCGGTGTGAAGAAGCGAGGCAGCAGCAAGGCGCGCACTGGGACCAGCAGCAGGATGAAAACGGGGAAGCCGACGGCAGCAATAGTTTGGGTGATGGCAAAGGTGGCGCCGAAGCCGACGAGCTCGACGGCGACAAAGGCCCAGACGGCGGCGCGTCTAGACAGCTGCTTGAGCGGGTGGCTGCGCGGCGTCAGCGAGACGTCGCGAGCCAGAAAGAGCAGCTTGGCCGTGATACCGTTGCCCTCGAGGGCTTGGATACCCATAACGAAAAAGAGGCCGGCCAGGACAGCCTGCGGGATCAGGTGCAGCACCACAAGCAGCGGGCCCGTCATGGTGCCGGCTGTCAGCAGGCCCTGGGCCAGGTTGGACACGCGCTGCTCGACCACGTGGGTGACGCGGGCGTGCACGGCATGGCGCGGGTGGCCCTTGGCCTCACCACCTTCTCCATCATCGTCGTCGTTGCCATCATCATTGTCAGCACTGCCTGTGGCCTTGGCCATCTCGGTCACGCATAGCGACTCGGTGTGAAAGGGCGCCTGCGGGATGAGACCGTTGGGAAAGGGGAGACCCAGGAGGCCGGCCACGCCGGTGGTCAAGCCCAGGAGAAAGATGTCCCAGTGGAAGCCGGCAGGTTTCTTAAGCGGAAACTCGGTCCCCTGAGCGATGAGCGAGGAGACTGAACGAAGTCAGTGGTAAAGCCAGATGATATAAAAAACAGGTTCAAGTACTCTTAGGCGCAAGCTCACCGTTGTGGTCAAAGTAGAAGAGAACAGTGAGAAGAACAGCAAAGGGGAGGGCCAAGAAAACGTCGCCGACAGGGAGGTGCCAAAAGTCGACGAGCCAGCTGCGTCCGGCCGCGGTGGGCTCAAAGGCGATACCGGTGGGAAGGACGTCGAGCGAGACGGCGCGCATGCGGCCGATGTGGACGAAGCCGGAGAAGAAGACGACGGTGAGCGGCGTGCCGTAGTCCTTGAGAAACACGCGGACGGCATGGGTGAAGAGGCTGCCGCGGCCGAGCTCGCCGCAGAGGTAGGCAACGACGAAGACGGCCAGGCCGACGAAGATAGACAGGTAAAACGGTTCTGCGCTGCCGAGCCGCGAAAGCACCTGGATGCCCTTCTGCAGGTAGATAAAGGCGACGTAGAAGCCAAAGATGTCGCACGGGAAGCGCGTGACATAGCGCAGGCCGTTGCAGGCGTTTGTGGCCGCCAGTATCCAGTGGAGGACCAGCGACCATAGGCCGATCCAGCACATGAACGCCAAGTAGTCGGTGCCACGGGGGTGGACAATATCGTAGACGGTGCTTTTTGAGTTAGAGGGAAGGAGGAGAAGAGGCAAAAAAGAAGAAACGATTAAGACAAGAAGGGGAAAAAGGAAAAAGTCCTGGCGACATACTAATTAAAAACGGTAATGGGCCCCGTCACTCCCACAATGACCAGCGGCTGGCAGGCCAGAACGGAGAATACGACGGCGCCTAAAACCGATGCCAGCAGCACCTCGTTGACGCCGTAGTGCATCCCCGTTTTGGTGAACATATCGAGCGAGAAGGCGAGGGCCGGCAGGATGTTAGCAAAGTACATGTACACCGTCGCTGGCACCACGCGGTAGTCCCACGCGTCCAGCCAGTCGCTGGCGTAGAACGGGGCCCGCCGGCGTACGTCGTTTGCCATGCCGCGAAACAGATGGATCTTCCACCAGGATGAGGATGAGGAGCTGCTGCTGCTGCCCCCGGGCTGTCGCCGCCCGGAGCTCCGAGATTGACCCCGATGAAACGACGACGCAAGGCGACGAGGCCAATTCGCAAAGACGCTAGGCCGTTCTCCGTCTCTTCCCTGCCACAGGCTGGTATTGACACCCGAACCGAAACCGGCACCGGAACCGAGACCTGGACTGGAGTCGGCGCCGGTACCCCCGCCACTCCCAGGGTAGAGTCCCGTGGGGAGAGCGAGGCCGTCTGCCGAGGCTGAAGAAGCCATTAGGCAAAAAGAAGGCAGAAATCAAACAAGAAAAGAACTATAACGCCGAGTAATAAGTGAAAACCAAATTGCAATCATAGATGAGCGGACATTGTGGTCAGAATGGTGTCGATGGTAGGAAGTTGGAAAGAACCTACCAGTCGCTCTTGGCGCGCCACATAGTCACGTGAAAACCAAGCCACACCCTTTAGAGTTCAAAATCAAATACGTTCTTTGTGAGCCGGGGTTGCGTCCAGGATAACTAAAACCAGACCGATGGATTGTCCGGAATGATGAAAACAACATGTAAGTCGCTAGAGGTCTATGGCTTATAAAAACAGGTCCTATAGTGTCTGCTGCGCCAACCTGTCTCGTCTGCAACGATGCTGTGGGTGGACACTTTCTATACTCGCTCAACTGGGCAAGAACTGTGTCCGAGGCGCGGATTTTATAGGCTACCCGGAGAGAGTCACAGCAATACCAGGAATTTGTGGATGCAGGGCCAACGGTGAATCTGGCGCTGACATTTGCTATATAAACAAGTTACAACCATTGAGACTTTTTCTGCAGAATGTTGTGTCTGGTTCGAAATGTTGCATGAGGCCTTGAGGCTTGCGAGTTACTGGGCACTGTAAATGTAAATCCCTCCATTTGTGAGAGGAAAGCCTGCCTTTGTCATGTCCACCGTGGCCATCTTCTCCCTGGGTATGCGCTGCTCCTGTTTGAGGTACGAATGCGTCCGCGTTTCGTTCCACCGTTCCTGCTCATATTTGTCGTGAATAGTGCTCACGTACCAATTGAGCTTCTTTGGTCATCTCGGCCATGTTTCGTTGCTCTAGTAGTCGTAAAATCCCTTGCCTGACTTCTTTCCCAGCCAGCCAGCGTCGACCATCTTGCTCAGAAGCACACTGGGCCGGTATTTGGAGTCTCCAGTCTCGGAGTGCAGCACGCGCATGATGGCAAGGCAGGTGTCGAGGCCGATAAAGTCGGCCAGCTGCAGCGGGCCCATGGGCACGTTGGTGCCGTTCTTCATAATGTCGTCAATGCTGTCGCGGTCGCCGACGCCCGTCTCGAGGCAGATGACGGCCTCGTTGATGTAGGGCATGAGGATGCGGTTGGCCAGGAAGCCGGGCGCGTCCGTCGACGTCGACGGCACCTTGCCCATGGCCCGGCACAGCGCCAACGCCGTCGCCAGCGTCCCGCTGCTCGTCTGCAGGCCGCTGATGATCTCGACGCCCTTCTGCACCGGCACCGGGTTCATAAAATGCGTCGCCACCACGCGCGCGTCGGCCCCGGGGACGGCGCTGCCGGCCGCCGCGGCGATCTTGGTGATGGAGATGGAGCTCGTGTTCGTCGCCAGCACCGCGTGCGGTGCGCACACCTGGGCCAGCTGCCGGAAGATGCTTGTCTTGAGATCCAGTATCTCCGGCACCGCCTCGATCACAAAGTCCACGCTCGCTAGCTCGTCATACGACGTCGTCGGCGACAGCCGCGCCCGCGCCGCGTCTGCGGCATCCTGGGTGATCCGCGACTTGGCCACATCCTTGGCCAGCAGCTTGTCGGCAAAGGTCAGGCCCTTGTCCAGCGACTTTTGCGACGCGTCGACCAGCGTCACCGGCAGCCCGGCCTTTTGTGCCGCCACCAGCGCGATTCCGAGACCCTGCACATTGGGGCGGTCATCTATCAGCAGCGGCACGAGGCAGAAGGGAAGTAATTAAG
>JRUC01000756.1:0-12951 GCA_000806385.1 Leptographium procerum
AATTTAAAATAAAAAAAAAAAAAAAAAAAAAAAAAAAGGGACAGACCCGCGAAGAAGCGATGCAGGAAGGAGCGTGCAGCGTGTCCAGAAGTCGCGTGGAGTTCTGGCGCAACACTATACAAAGTATGCATCTTTTACAGGGCCCGTACTCCCCTATTCTGTTGTTGTGATTGGGGGAGCTTGGGGGGATCGCGCAGGCTATGACCGCCACGGCACGTGAGAGCGACAAGGGCGTTTTCGCCACAGTCCCTGTTTTTTCCTTTTTTTTTCTACGTCTCTCGCTGGCTTTGGTTGGAATTGAATTGGTTGGTTGGCTGACTACGCAGAATCGTGACTGCCGCAGCAATATACGAACTACAGATGGTCCGATTTCTTAGTGCAGTGATTCAACGGACACTCGTTCGATTTAATTTTTGTTATGAGCTTTGTGCATTCGTACGGCAACCAACGAAGACGAGATAAGTCTTGGCCGACAGCCTGGACAGCCTGAATTGTACGCCGAAAAACAGTCAGCTTGCGTCGGGCTGATGTGTAAGAGTGACCAGGCAAACGCTGACGAAAAGCAGCAAGAAGCAGAGAGAACGCAACAGGACACAGCGCAGCCCGCACGGAACACGAGTGCTACTTTATACGCCGCATACTGCACTTAGAGTGCCAGCACTATCTGCAATGAGCTCTTTCGGGAGCCCGGGCGCGGGAGTTGTGTCGCAGAAGCCAATCCCGTGAGTGAGGCCGGCGAAGCTGCAGCCGTGATGAGGAGAGAAGCTAACAGCAGGCAGTCCGCAGCGAGGGAGCTTTCCACTGGACCATGAAGGTGAGTTGAGATAGGGAGGCCATGAGCGTGCGTGGTGTGTGCGTGGTGTGTGCGTGGTGTGTGCGTGGGTGTGTTGAGGTGGAGAAGGAGCACAAGCGGTCCTAACAGCCTAGGCGAGTGCAAGCAAGTCATGATGGACTACCTCGGCTGCATCAAGAAGGTCAAGGGCCTGAACGACAACGAGTGCCGCAACATTGCCAAGTCATATCTAACATGCCGGATGGACAGGTGAGTCCCGGCCATGAGCCACGTGATCACGCTTCCTCGGTGCAGTGATCTGGCTGGCTAACATTGAGCAGGAATCTCATGGCGAGGGACGAGTTTAAGAACCTGGGCTTCAAGGACGAAAACGAGACGAAGGAGACCGAGAAGAGGCCCGGAGAGTTGCGATGGTAGAGCAGATAGTGACAAGAAAGTGTAATGAATAGCGCAGTAAAGTCGCAAAACATGATAGAAACCGTAAGCAACAAAGGAGTCGGAATAAGCAGCGGAAGGCAGTTTTATCTTTGCGCCGGCGGCTCTGCAGCCCTGCAGCTGCACGAGTACTCGCAGTTGGCAGACTAGGCTGTGTGTGTGGCCATGTGTTTCCCCGCAGCCGCTATTTGCTGCTGATGCCGCCTCGGCTTTTATAAGAGTAGGGAGGGCGATATCGGGGCTCTCCTCTCCGCATCAGTCTGCTCGTCATGTAAGAAGCAATCCACGGATGCGGAAAAAATGCAGAGACGTTGCAGACTGTTGTTGCCTTCCAGGCGTCGTCCAGGCCGGCAGCAGGTGCGCCTCACCAGCACAGTCGCCTCCTCCCCATCCCCTTCGCCATCTGCTTACGACAGTACCCTCGACCACCTGCGCATTGGTAGCCAGACGCGCGTCATCTTCCAGGGTTTCACGGGCCGTCAGGCAACAGCCAATGCGCAAGAGTCGCTGGCTTGGGGCACCAATGTCGTGGGCGGCGTGACTCCAGGCCGCTCAGGCGAGCACCTGGGGCTGCCGCTGCTGCCGAGCGTGGCCGCTGCGATGGCAGCCCTGAAGCCGCATGCCACGGGTATCTATGTGCCAGCAGCACTGGCGCCGGCGGCCATCGAGGAGGCTGTCGCGGCCGAGGTGCCGCTGGTGGTGGCCGTGGCTGAGCACATTCCGCTCCACGCGATGCTGCGCATTGCCGCCATGCTGCGAACGCAGAAGGTGTCGAGACTCGTCGGCGCCAACTCGCCCGGCATCATCTCTGCTGTCGGAAGCTGTCGCATCGGCTTCCAGCCGCTGCCTTGCTTTGCCGCTGGCCGCGTTGGCATCGCTGCCCGCTCCGGCACTCTCAGCTACGAGGCCGTTGCCTCCACCACGCGCGCCGGTCTCGGCCAGAGCCTCTGCATCGGCGTAGGGGGCGATGTCGTGCCCGGTACTGATCTACGCGAGGCCCTTTCCGTCCTCGCCACTGACCCAGACACGGATGCTATCGCCCTCATTGGCGAGGTCGGCGGCACAAGCGAGCTCGAGGCCGCTGCCTGGATCCGCGAGTACCATGCCCGCGAGTCTGACCCAAAGTGCGTTTTCTCTCATGTGTGTTTGTATGTTTGTGTGTTTGTGTGTTTGTGTGTATGTGCGTCTATGTGCGTCTGTCTCTCTCTCTCTCTCTCTGTGCTGACCATCTGCAGACCCATAGTTGCCCTCATCGCCGGCACTCACTGCGTGCCTGGCCGCATGATGGGCCATGCCGGTGCTTTTGCCCTACCAGGCGAGCCTGATGCCTATGAAAAGATAAGTGCCCTGCAGGCAGCTGGCGTCACGATCGTCGACCATCCAGAGAAGTTTGGCGATGCTATCAAGGCACGGCTGGGCGGGGATATCGCCGGCAGCAGCGGTGCAGGCAGCCTGTTTAGCCAGCCGAGCACCATCCAACGCCGAGGACTTCATGTGGCAGCCGGGGGACGGAAGCTGAGCGGCGGTCAGAGGAGGCCATCGCTCGGCGCCGTATTTAGCAGCCCCCAACAGAGACGCTCTCTCTATATCGAAAGGGACGCATCGTTCGACCTGCTGCGGAAGCACCGCATCAACGCTGCCGAGTACTCGGGCCATGGCGTCCGCCGCTACCTGGCTATCACCGTCGACCGTTCAGCCCGATCGCCGTGTGTGCTGGCTGCACCAGAGATCGATAACAGCGGTGCCTTGAAGCGCTTCCCATTTGCGTACGGTCCCGGCGGCATTGATGGCCTGCTAGTCGACCGCGTGGCAGAACACTTGAAGCTGAGCCAGCACCCGGGCGGTGTTGGTGCGCTGCGCAGTCTGCTGCGGGCGCTGCACGATGTCTTTGTGACCCACGAGGCCTTCCTAGTCGAGACGGCCGTCGTGCCGCGGCTGGCCGACCTCAAGGTTGTGGGAGCACGGCTGGGACTCGACGATGCTGGCCAGGGGGCGCGGGATGCCTCGCTGCTGGCTGGGACGACAGCCGACCCCGATGAGGCCGAGGCCAGGGACAACGGCATCGTGTATATGAAACTAAACTACCAGTCAGGAGACTCTGAGCCTGCAAACATCGCCACGCTCGTCAACGGTGCCGGCCTCGCCATGAACACCATCGACGCGCTGGCCGGCCTCGGCGGGAGCGCCACCAACTTTCTCGACACGGGCGGCAAGGCCACGAGCGAGACAGTGCGCGCATGCTTCTCCGTGCTATTGCGCGATCCACGCGTGCGCGTCATCTTTGTCAACGTGTTTGGCGGCCTGACGCTGGGCGACATGATCGCTCGCGGCGTCTTGTTGGCCTTTCGTGAGACCAGCGTCACGGTGCCCGTAGTTGTACGCATCCGCGGTACCAACGAGGCCGAGGGCCAGCAAATCATTCGCGAGAGCGGCCTGCTTCTGTTTGCCTACGACAATTTCCAGGAGGCAGCTGCCAAGGCCATTGAGTTGTCGAGGCGGGAGTGAGATCCTGATGGAAAGTAGATGGAAGGCATGGAAAGTAGCATAAGATCGGAAGAGACTTATGAGAGACGAACGTAGAGGGATGGAGATGGATGAAAAGGGATGAAGATTGGGAAATGAGAAAAAGAATCAGAGCTGAAACCTGGAGAAAAATGAAAAATGGGAAATCATCAAATTTATATGCATGGCAGGTAAGATGCTTTATGTAGAAGGTGCGACTGGCTAATGCCAAAATATTACAATGCAACAATGCAGAAGACAGCCAACCAAACTTTTCCAGGTGACAGAAGAGGACAAATTAAAGTAAAAAGACTTAAGCATGTACAAAGAGAGACAAATTGCCCACAAAGCGCCCCCCCTGAATGTTGTTTAACTTCGTAATTACTTCTATACTCGCCGCAACGTGAAAGCCCATTCGCCCTTGAGGAGAAATGACGAAAATGGCGTCTTCTGCTGCTCGACCAATTCGACAGCTGCACCGTCACGAATCTCTCGCCCGCGCTGGCCATCTGAGAGATGCATGTCGTCTAACTGATGGAGCTTCCACGCCCGGAGCAGCCACACTGGAGAGGTCAGCAACTAGAACGATGACGGAGAGGAGAGAAGTGAGAGCATGGGCAAGGCAAAGGGTAAAGACGTGAAGAAAGTCGTAAAGAGAAAAGGGAAAAAAACAAAAAAGATATAAAAATAGCAACACTTTTGTGGGAGAACATACTGGACACAAACGCAGCTATGAAGCACAGCCCCGTGAACAGCTGGACATGCAGGTAGCCGTTGACACCGCTTGTGCGCAGGCTGAGGCCGATGACCTCAGCAAAGGTGGCAGGAAAGGCCAGGACAACCCAGAAGACGGACAGGGCAGACGGCAACAGGGAGATGCCGACGACCTCGGCGGCGACGGGGGCGACGGTGGCCCACAAGATGCCGGCGAACCAGCCCAGCAGGCTGTAGACGATGAGGCCGCCATAGTAGCGGCCGGCGAACAGCCAGAGGAAGAGGGCGGCGAGGCCAGCAGCCAGGGTGCCGACGCCGGCGACGTTGATGCGGCCGACGCGGTCGCTGGCCAGGCCGATGACGGGACGGCCGAGCCCCTGGGATAGGTTGAAGAGGGCGCCGACGATGGAGCCCTGGGAGGCGGTGCCGCCGACGGTCTGGGCGTAGTCGGGCAGGGAGAAGACGATGATGGTGTAGCCGAGGAGCGAGAAGAAGCCCCAGCTCATCAGCAGGTAGTACTCGGGGCGGCGGAAGAGGGCGCGATCAAAGGCGGCATGGACGGCGCCGACGGACTTGTTGCGGTCGCGCACCAGCATGGTCGACACCGTGTTGACGACGCAGGTGACGATGGCGATGGTGCGGAAGGCCCAGGCCAGGCCCATGTGGCGGATCATGGCGTTGGTGGCCAGCGAGTACGTCAGGCCGCCGAAGCCGGTGCCGGCAGTGCCCAGAGAGTTGGCAAACGAGCGGCGCCGGGCGAACCACTGCGGCACGATGCCGACGCTGGCGACGAAGATGAAGCCCATGCCGAGGCCAAAGGCGACGCCCTGCGACAGGAGGAGGTGCCACATCTGGGTGGTGAAGGAGGCGCCGATGAAGGCGATGCTGGGGAACCGTTTCTGTTAGAAAGATACGAAGAGACGAAGAGACGAAGAGACAAAGCAGACAAAGCAGGCAGGGATAAATGAGGAGAGAGACTACCGCTCACGTCTCAAAGAACACGCCGATCAGCAGAGAGGTGTGAGTGCCACGGCGGCGAATGCACACGGTGGCAAGCGGGGAGACGAGAAAGGCTGTTTCAGTCAGTAGGACTGGAAAGAAGGCGATGGGGGGTTTTCAAGGTCAACGGGAGGGAAGAGGGTCCAATCTCACCAACCGATATGGACAGGCCGCCGATAAAGGCAAAGGCGATGTCGCTGGCGCCCCCGATGGTATTTGTGCGGAGGTAGTAGGCCAGGAAGACGGCGTAAGACTGAGGGCGAATAGAGCAGGCGTCTCGTCAGGGGGGACGATGCAGGCGGTTTCAGAGAATAGGGTGTATAAGACGGTGAGCAGACTTACCGAGTTCATACCCCATGTGTGAGCATTGAGGAGAAAGACGGCAAGCACGACGACCCTAGAGAGTGAGAAAGAGGAAGAGCCGGGAAGAGAGCCAGGGACCCGGGAGCACGTACCAGCCGTAGCCGCCCTCTTTAAATTCTTCCGGAGGCGCATCCGAGGCGCTGTCGCCAGAGGTCGGCTCGTCATCGTCGGCAGTCAGCCTGCTGTGCAGCGCCTGCTTCTCGTCGGCCGAGGCCTTCACCCGGGACGGCGTCCGCGCCGCAATGGCCTGCTCGGCATCGAGCGGGGTTGGCGCTGGCTCGATAGCGGACATGAGGAGGAAAGAGAAAGCAAATAAGAAAGGAGAAGACGAGATATAAAAACAAACAGAAACCAAACAGCAGACACAAAAAGGACGATGCTGAAGAATCAGAAGGCTCAGACCATACAGGTTCACCTATTCTCCCTGCCGGCTTCCCCATCCTTATTACCAGCGCATCGGTTTTTATTAAACTTTTTTTCCCTTCCTCCCACTTCTGAGTAGCTCATCTTTCTCCCACTTCTACTTTCTGATTAGTTCTCTTTTAGCCGCCCATGGCCGTGCCTTAGTCTTGTCTGTCCGATGGGTCATACGCGGGGGAAGGGCGGTCTTCCTGACTTTTTTTTTTGGTGGAGACGTCGCAGTTTGCCGCTACCGATGCCGGCTCTCCTCGTATCTTTTACCTCCGTCCTATGTAGGATATTTTGACAAGAGAGGTCCAGCGAAAGGCTCCGGACCTGGGGCCGGTTTAGTGGTCTGGGAATCAAGGCTTAAGTGTGCAGATCCTGGGCGGTAGTCTTGGCCGCTCGACTGGCTGCCTTGCTCACTTTTAAGTTGAGCCGCTGTCCACCATTAGTCTGGTCGTGCAGCTGGCTAATAAAAACAACGGAATGTCATCGCGCAGCGGCCATTTCGCTGAAGTTGTCAGCGTCCTCTCTCCTCTTTTTGCAGCGACACATGGCAAGACGCGAAGAAACTCGCTGTAGCTCTTGCCTCGGCTTCTGCTTTCCGCTTTCCGCTTCCCGCTTTCCGGTTTCGATGGAACATTTGCAGCCAATCCCGCCGGGCGGTCGTTCCTTCTCCGCACTGCGGCTGCCAGATTCCGCCAAGTGTTTTGCATGACTCATCAGTCTCCTGTTAGCTGCTAGACGTGCCCAGCCACCGCCCTCTCCCCCTATCTTATCGCGCCATCTAGAAGTTGTCTAGTCAACAACCCAAAAAGTGGAGTAAACAACACTCCAAAAAGTAAGGTGCCACCTTGGAGGCTGCAGGCAGGAAAAGGAGCAAGCAATTTACGAGCATTATATCCCGGTAATATTGTTATAGGGACATCCAAAAACGCAAAAGCACGTCCGCCCTCACTGACAAAACAAACAGGCCTGCCGCATCTCGACCCTTTCTCCCTCTGCCTATTGTCTCTGCCGAGCCCCATCATCTGCCACCGCCTCTTGGGCTCCTCCTTTGTGTCTCACCCTGGTCTTCTTTCCTGCCCAGCAACCCGATCGGTGTCGGACTGCCCCCAGCACTCGAATCTTACTCTACATAGTAAACATCTTCCGAACCCCCTCCCCTCTCCCCCTGCCATATAGCTTCTATTTAACCCCCAGACCGCGTTGCTCTCAGGCCACTTGCTGTTGACACCTTCTCGACAGACCCCTTACTTGCAGCTCTCATAGACGACATCCCCGCTACTTTAGAGTAAAAACAGAAACACAACAAACTACACCGTCTACCGGCCGGCCATGTCCATAAGAGCCAAGCCGCGAGAGCGGTCTTCCTCGCGGAAGGTGACGCCGCCGTCGGCCAGCTACATGTCCGACGATCAGTTTTGTGAGATGAAGCCCCATCTCCAGAATGCGTTGTGTTTTGCGGCCAGGGTCACCGCTTGCTAACACCTCACACGCCTAACAGCTTCTTACCTCTCCGGCCTGCGCAACAGCCGCGTCGTCCGTCCAGGTGGTGCCCGTCCGCTGCCATCCAGCTGCGTTGCCTCCCGCCGCCTCGCCGATCGCCAAGCCGGCAGCGTCAGCCTTCCACGCACGTCTAGCGAGCTGCCCGACACCTCTTCGCTGCTCGCTGCTGCCCGACAGCGCTCTCAGTCCGACGTCCCCGTCTCTGCAACATCTGCAGCAGCAGCAACTGAACCAGCCTCATACTCCGCATTAGCATCTGTATCGGCACCAGCTCCGGCTCCTTCTCCTTCTCCTGCTCCCACATCATCCCCCTACTTCAGCCGCCCGTCGTTGGACATGTCCGTTGTCGGCAGCGTATCCTCCCGCTACTCCACCATCAGCGGCCGGGGGCGAGACTACTACCCGGACAAGAGGGCCTCGTCCGTCCGTAGCGTACCACCACCGCTGCGGCCCGACGAGGTCGTCCCCACAGACACCTACATGGAACGCGGCCAGCGCTGGATGGAGAAGGAAGAGGCCGTGTCCCTGCGCCAGGCCCTTGAGGATATGGACCTCAAGGCTCTGGAGAACACTGGTACCGCCACCAGCACCAGCACCAACACCAACATGCGCCCTCTCTCGACTGCTCTTGTCCCCGCTCCGTCCGCTGACGTCACTACCCCGGACGACGCTGACGAGCACCGCATCTACCATGCCGCTCTCGATGAGGCTGCTGAGCTCGTCTGGCAGCACCAGAACGGCATCAAGCCACCCGAGTCAGGAGCGCCATACTCCTACAAGCAGCACCTGCGCAAGAACAGCTACGCCTATGCCCGCACCGCTAGTGTCGGTCGCTACGGCGACGATATTGAGCCCACCGGTCTTGCACGTGACCCGGCCGTCCGTTCTGTGTCTGACAGCTCCACGTCGTCTGCCGAGGGTGGCGGCTTCTCCTCGATCCGCAGTCGTTATTCACTCAGTAGCAGCGCTCGTCCGAGCCTGGACCAAACACGACCGCCAGCCGCAGCGACTCCCACAGTCGCAGCCACAGCTACAGCCACAACTGCATCTGCATCTACATCTACATCTATAGCTGCAGGCACATCTTTTACCAGCACAGGCACTGTTCGCTCCAAAGCGTACACGAGTCTTGCAGGTGGGCCACGGCCCATGGTGAAAAGCAGTGCAGCTCACAGCAGCAGCAACAGTAGCAGTGCAGCCAGGCGACGGAGCAGCATGAAGCGCAACATCAGCGGCGAGATCGAGAAGCCGTTCTCGGGCGACCAGATCTACGAGGAGCCCGAGACGGCCACGCCGCATAAGGATGCCAGGGATTCCGCATATGGTGACAACGGGACAGAGAGTAGCGACAGCAGCGGGCGAGGCAGCAGCAGCGTCCTCCGTGCCGCGAAAGAGAACACGGTGCATGGCAGCAGCAGCAGCAACAACAACGACAACAACAACAACACACTGGCCGCGGTGTCGAAGCTCGTCTCGCGCTACGAGATTCACCGCAACCCGCCATCACAGTCACGCAATCCGCAGTACACGGTCAACTCGGTGGTGGTGGCGGCAGATCTGGCAGAGGCCAAGGCGGCAGCTGCGGCTGCTGAGGACAGCGTGCCGCGCAAGAACGGCGTGGAGATCCGCAGCGACGAGATCCGCCAGGCCACCAGCATGAAGCTGAAGGACCGCAACCCCAAGCTCCCAACGCCCTCGTTTGTCAGCGACAATCCGGGACGCCCGATCGTAAGCTTTGACGCGAACTGGAAACAGGAAGCTCCCCCCGTCGCGGGCCAAGATTCGGCCACTGATGCACAGCTAGAAGCCACCGGAAGTGGCAGCGGAAATGGCAGCCAGTCGCAGCCGCAGTCACAGCCGCAGTCACGTCATCAGCCGAAAGGATCGCCTTCGCCCTTCTCTTCCGCACTCCGCAACCGCCTCACGACTTCCACGCCGGTCTCTCCTGTCGCGCCTGTGGCGAGCTCTTGGTCTGCACCACCGCCGACGCAGCAACAGCAGCAGCAGCAGCATCCACAGCCACAGCAACAACAACAACAACAACAACCACAGCCACAACAGCAGAAACAACAGCAGCCATGGCAGCAACAATCCGAACAGCAAACACGCCGTGGACAACCGCCCACTATTGTAGTGAACGGGGGCAGCAACAACGATATCAACACAAACCCCATTCCGAGCATCTCTGTAACCGCTTCGGAGCAGCCACGACCGGCCACCAACCGGTCTCCGATGCCCATGCCGATTCCTACCATATCGGTTTCCGAAGAACCCTCATCCTCTTCATTCAACACTACTGCAGCACGGCCTCCACCGATCCCAACGATTGTTCTCCCGGGCGATGACGCTGACGATGAGGATGCGCCAACAGTGTCGCCAAGTATCCCCGTCATTGTCACGCCAGACGACACCAGCTCACGACAACAGAGCAGCCGTCCTTTGCCCAGTATTGTCGTTCCAGACTCCACCAAGACGGCTCCGGCAGCACCAACCTCGTCTTCACGGCGACCTCTGCCAACACCAGGCAGTGCGGGAGCAACCAACCGACCGCGCGGACACTGGTCGCGAGCACCGCCGTCTACCTCAAGTGCCTCAAATTCATCACACGCCTCGGCCAGTCGGGCCACGGCACTATGCCATGAATGTGGATATGCGATCGAGGGCCGCTTTGTCGCACTGGCAGGACAGACGGGCGCAGGGTCAACGGCAGGCGCAGCGGGCTCGGAGCGATTTCATCCGGGTTGCTTCCGATGTTATGCGTGCGGCACGTCGCTGGAGGCGCTGGAGATCTCGCCAGAGCCGAATCAGGCGCGGTCGGCACGGCTGGACCGAATCGCGCGGCGGGCACGCGGCGAAGTGCTAGAGGAGCGCCCCGGAGAGACGATGGCCGAAGACGGGGATGCGCGGCTACGCTTCTTCTGCCACCTAGACTGGCACGAGATGTATGCGCCACGGTGCCGTCACTGCAAAACGCCGATCGTGGGCGAGCACGTGGTGGCCCTGGGACACCACTGGCACGCCGGCCACTTCTTCTGTGCCGAGTGCGGCGACCCCTTTGGGCCAGGCGCTACCCACATCGAGAAGGATGGCTATGCGTGGTGCGTGGGCTGCCAGACGCGTCGAACAGAGCGCCGGGCGCCACGGTGCCGCGCCTGTGGCAAGCCAGCTATTGGGGCGTATGTACAGGCGTTGGGAGCCGAGTGGCATGACGACTGTTTCCGCTGTGCCGTGTGCGAGGGCGGTTTTGCGGATGGTCAGATCTTCCCGCGACAGGGCACCGGGGGGTTGATGCAGGTGGTGTGTACAGGGTGTCGGCAGCGAGAGCTGAAGGCGTGAAAGGAGAAGTGACGAGAGGAAAAGAGGAGGGAAAGGGGGGATGAGGGAAAGAGGGAAAGAGGGAACAGACAGGCAAGGAGGGAATAGGCCACAGGAATGGTGGCAAAGGACGGGAGAAAGGAGAGAAACAGGAACAGGCGTGACAAGCATAGCAGAGGTGTTTCGGGGTTGATAGATTGGCTCTGCGTTGGATTGTTTTTACATTGCTGCTGGATCTATGGCATTATTGGCTCTAAATTGAATACGCTATTTTCTGAGTGAACGTCCTATGGGAACGACACGTGATAATGTAACACAACAAAGGTTCAGGAGACATCTTGTGATATTGGAGTAGCACACAAACCTATTCTACGGCACACAATAATGTTGTGATGGACTAGCAGGGCACAAAACCCACGATTAGAAAGGTCTTACGAGGGAGCTCTCTCGAAAGAGCAGATCAAAATAGTAGAATATGAGACAATGAGAGAAGAGGACGTAAAGAGAAGTAAAAATCAAAAGTGCAAATATACCATCTACAGATATGAGAGCGTGGTCAGCTCAACCTGGCGCCTACGCCAACCTCTCGAGTGTTCTTTTTTTTGGTTCTTTTTTCTTTTTTCTTTTTGCCTTTTGGTCCCCATGGAGTCCCCCTTGTAGGAAAAAAGGATATCTTATGTCCTCCTTTGGCATGCCGCCTACCATTCCCCTGCTCAGCAGGCTGCTCCGCCGCCGACCTGCTCCTGGTGCACCTCGAGCGTGTCCGAGTCCTGCATCTCTAGCTGTTTTTGGCAAGTTTGGTCAGCAAGAAAAGTAGACAAATGGAATGCAGTGCGAGTGCGTGCTCGGGCATCCCAGATGCCCCTCAAAGGCGAAACCTACCGAATCTGGCGTGTCGCTCGGCTGCACGCGCTGTCCCTCAAACAGGAAGCGCACCGAGTTTAGCGACTTTCCCTGACGGTCGCAAAAGGCCGACATGAGCTTCTCCAGCTTGGTCGTCCGCTTGATCTTGAAGAAGACCTCGTTGTTGTTGTCGGTTACCTTGATGTTGAGGTGCTCGACCGGCGCCGGCGCGCCGGCCGCGCCGTTCTCGTCCGCATGGTTCGGGGTGTTCTCGCCAGACATGGTGGAGTGGGATAGATAGGAAAGTAAAAGAGGGCTGTGATCCGTTAGCTTTGAGCTCGTTTGCTGCTGCTCCAGAGCTGCAGTGATCCTGCAAAACTGCCGTGTCGTGTCTCTTGCGCCGATTGAAAGGGTGGCGAGATATTCTTCGCGTCTTTTGGGGTTTCTGCTGGTGGCCGGTGTCTGGCAGCTGTGGTCGTGGTGCCTCAAAGCTGGGTTCGGCTCGCGGTGGTGGATGGAGTCGGGGGAGCGATGGGATGCTTTTTGTCGATAGTCGGGTGAGGGGCAGCTGAAGCCCGGCACAAGGTAGCATTCGATGCGACAGGGTCAAGAATAGGGCGGGCGAGCGATACAACCGGGGCTGAAGCAAGGAGATGCGTCGTGGCGGCAGGCGAGACCAAGAGAACGACAGCTGGAGGGGACAACTCGACGGCTTACCTTTGGGGGGGAAATGAAAAAGAGAAACCTGTGCAGGCGCTTTGTGCTTGGGGTTGTCGTGTGCTTTCTCTCTGGCTTCTTGGCAGTCTCGAAATTGCGACGGATGCGACGAGACGTAAGATTCGGGAATAAGTAGAGGTCGGCGAGGAGGCGGTGGCAGCGTTCAGAGCAGCTGCTGATCGGTCTGTAGATGACTCGTGAGAAAGGACAAAAGGCGAGACGAGTCGAAGGGGGAATGAAGGACGTGTGGGAAAAAGAGAGAGAATTTTATCAACGATTTGAAAGCGGCCCTCGATCGCATATCCACATTCATGGCATAGTGCCGTGGCCCGACTGGCCGAGGCGTGTGATGAATTTGA
>JRUC01000757.1:0-12944 GCA_000806385.1 Leptographium procerum
ACAGCTTTGAGATCATCACCACCTCCGGCGTGGTCCTCTGGTCGCGCAGCTATGCATTTGTCAGTCCTGCCATTGTCAACAAATTCATCACCGACGTGTTCATCGAAGAGAATGCCTCTGGGGTCGTCACGAAAGAGGAGATTACCTCTGGCAGCAGCCATGCTCCTTACCTGACCGACCAGTACGCAGTCAAGTGGGCTTTTGTAAAGGACCTAGGAATCATCTTTGTCGCCGTCTACAAGTCGCTTCTTCACCTGTCGTGGATCGACAAGCTCGTCGAGAATATCAAGACCATTTTTGTCAGCCTGTACGGCGAACAGCTCACCCGGCCCAACACGACAATCATCGAGTGCTCGCGATTCGACAACTATTTCGACCAGCAGATGAATGAGCTAGAGGGCGGGGCGCTGCAAAAAGACACAAGACAGCCGAAGGCGGATGCAGCAGCAGTGCCCCGCCTGCCCCGCGCCAAGGGCCTTCCAGCCGACGATAACTCGCCCGGATCCACGCCCGTCGACTCGCCAATCAACTCGAGGCCATCAACGCCCGGCGGCAGCGGTAGCACAAGCGCCCCTCGCCTTGTAAGCCACGGCAGCGGAAAGACGTCGTCAGCACAGCCGAGCCCGCTCGGCAAGGTGTCCAGGCGGGCACGCAAGGCACACAACGTAGCTGCCACAGGCGGCCAGGGCGGCACTTCGTACTCCAGTGACGAGGCGGTTGTGCGCAAGCAGCAGAAGGACAAGGCGGTCAAGGCGGCCAAGAAGGGCCGTAAGTGGGGGGCAGACGGCATGGCGGACGAGGAGGATGACATTCAGCTGGACTACTCGACGCTCGATGCGGCCAAGAACGGTGGCGATGGAAGTGGTGCTGCAGATGGGACGGCAGCAGTGCGGTCGGCAGCGCTGGAACAGGTGGATGCGTCCACGTGGGGATCCAAGACGTCCAAGGGGCAGTTTGTGCTCAAGGACTTGGACAGCGAGGTGCACTCGATCCTTGCAGATGCGGCGGCCAGCAAGAAGGCAGCGTCGCGAGCCAAAGCAGACGCGGCCGCCGCAGCAGCGTCGCCATCTGGCGCAGGAGGGCTGCTGGGATCGGGGCTCAGCACGATCGGCGGCCTGTTCCGCAACGTGGTGGGCGGCAAGACGCTGACGCGGGAGGACCTAGACAAGGCGATGAAGGGCATGGAAGATCACCTGTTGCGGAAGAATGTGGCGCGCGAAGCAGCCGTGCGGCTATGCGAGGGTGTCGAGGCCGATCTGATCGGCGTGAAGACGGGCAGCTTTGAAAGTGGGTGACTTTTTTTCCTTTTCTCCGCGAAGAAAAGAACAAAATAACGGTGTACAGTCCGAGTCTGGACTTGTGCTAACACATCTCCAACACTCCCAGGCACCGATGCACGCGTCAAGACGGCCCTAGAAGCGGCGCTGACCAAAATGCTGACGCCGACATCATCGCTGGACCTGCTGCGCGAAATCGACGCTGTGACAGCGCCGCCGGCCACGACGCTGCGGAAGCCGCGGCCATACGTGATCTCCATCGTGGGCGTCAACGGCGTGGGCAAGTCGACGAACTTGTCCAAGATCTGCTATTTTCTGCTGCAGAACCGCTACCGCGTGCTGATCGCGGCCGGCGACACGTTCCGCTCCGGCGCTGTCGAGCAGCTAGCCGTCCACGTGCGCAACCTCCAGGAGTTGACCTCACGTGACCAGAACGGCTCGGCCGTCGAGCTGTACCAGCGCGGCTACGGCAAGGATGCTGCGGCCGTCGCGAAGGACGCCGTCGCCTTTGCCGCACAGCAGGGCTTTGACGTCGTGCTGATCGACACAGCGGGCCGCCGCCACAACGACCAGCGCCTCATGTCGTCGCTCGAGAAGTTTGCCAAGTTCGCCCAGCCCGACAAGATCCTCATGGTCGGCGAGGCCCTCGTCGGCACCGACTCTGTCGCCCAGGCCCGCAGCTTCAACGCCGCCTTTGGCGCCACCCGCTCTCTCGACGGCTTCATCATCTCCAAGTGCGACACCGTCGGCGGCATGGTCGGCACCCTCGTCAGCCTCGTCCACGCCACCAACGTCCCTATCCTATTTGTCGGCGTCGGCCAGCACTACTCGGACCTGCGCAACTTCTCTGTTAAGTGGGCTGTTGAGCGCCTGCTGAGCAACGACTGATGGCTGATGGCTGGCGACTGACTAATATTCCTCAGCGGCTGTGTATCCAGCCTGCTATGCTCATACCAAATACACCAGATTAAGGGGCAATGACCTGCTCTTCTATTCGTATTGTTGTCTCTTTACTTCGTTTCCCCATGTGATTTGTCTGCCTGCAACCCCTCTGACTATGCTGTTGGTGCCGTTGTTCCCTTCATATGTCACTGCCCACGCCGAAATCAAACGCAAATCATCCTTAGATGCTCCATTTATATCCCACCAGATGCGTCAATAATCGCCATCATCCTGCAAACCCTCCTGTTTTCCCATGTTACACCTTAACACCCCCCCCTCCCCCACGACAATAGCACATCAGCCGTTCAGTCGTCAAAGATCAAGCAGTCTCGGGTACCTCTGCCTCTGCATCCCGCGTTTCGCCTCCGTCCTTGTAATACAGACTTCCAGTCTCCTCCGCAGTTGGAAAACCATGTCCAAACATGAGGTCCTCCTGGTTGGCTACACCATCGTCGCTCATCTCTCGAAAAGTTCTCTTTTTCGTCTTCTGCTCCTCCGCAACTTTCAGGCCGATGACTATGCTGTTGTCGATTCGGTCGTCGTCATCGCGGTTCTGGTGGATGCGCAACTGCCGCAAGGTCGCTAGCGACAAAATGCTCAGAAAGGCGCCAACCACAGCTGGTCGGCTTCGCCTGAAAGGTGCTACAATATCGTCAAACGCGACCCACAGATGCGCCGAGTAGCCAGGTCTCACAACGCCCCCTGCAGCGGCCTTGATCTGGACAAGTTCGAAAATTTCAGCAGAGCTCCGCATCTCCTCGCCGATATTAGCACTGCCTACCAGGGCGCCAGGCCGAGGCGGCGAGCTGCCCTGTAGCAGGAAATTATCAACCGAGTTGCTGCGCATCTGCACCGACGGGTCGAGACCACCATCACTGTAGCGCTCTATAAAGCTGGGGTCACGAGCACGTTCTGCGCTGGCCTGTCCGCTACCAGGCAGCTGGCGGCTCAACATTATGCTGCGTTGCGCACTGCCATGAGCCGACGAGCCCAGGAGAAGAGACGAGTGCCGGTTCAGCTGCAGCGAAGGGTTGTCAGACAGTGCCGACGTCGGCTGTCGACCAAGCTCAATGTCTTGGTCCTCGCCGCCCAGATTAATGAACCCGGTTTCGGCTCTGGCACCGCGTTTGACGGGCGTTCTCGGCCCGTGTGCAACAAACATGCGCCGCTTGGCCTGCTGCAGTGAGTCGCCGAAAAGCGCCTCCTCGAGAGCCTCGCCAGAGAACATTTGTGCCAGGGGGTGGTCAGGGCAGTGCTGTTTCACATCACCAGCAACGCCAAATATCCCGCGACCGAAAGTGTAATTGTACGCTGTCCTCCTGTTGATGGAGACATCATTTGCGCGGCGGATAGCACGGGCACGACTCTTGCGATCTGCCGCTCGCTGCATGTTATGTGCATAGTTTTTGACACAGCTGTAGTATTGTTCATGCGGAATCTGCGTAACTTCATCTACAAAACTGAGTACGTGCTGACTCTGAGACTGCGCTTGCTTCGATTTTACGGTGCTTGGAGATGATGGCACCTTGAGGGACGAGAATCTCTGTGGCAGTCCGACTACTTTCAAATTTGTGGCAGTGGCACCTTGGTCATCGTTGGCTGGCACCTGAGCTGGTGGAGCAATCTGCCCATCGTCGTCTATAATCATGAGCTCGTTGATTTCTTTCCCCATGGCTTCATCGCCAGCAGTGGCCACACCTCCATGGTTGCTTTGAGGGTGAGCCTTGGCAGCGATTTGTGGGCCGCCACGTAGCATGGATGGTGGGAAGGTTGGCAGTTGGGGCTCAAGATTCAGCTCTTCCTCGATAATGTTGCCATTCTCGTCGATGAAAAGCCCAACATCAGCTAGGAGAGTATCCTCTTCTTCTACAGGACGAAGCTGTCGGCCAAACGGCGTTGGCGAGTCCTGCATATTTGAGGTGCCCGAGGTTGGGTATTGAAAGCCGCCAGCGTAGGAGTGAGGGCCAGATGAGTCGGCGTCGAGAACAATATGGGGCAGCAGAGAGTTGTTGGATTGCCGAGACACTGCCGATAGGTTTGTCCAGGAATCCTGACGCGATTGGGAGAGAAGGGAAACGCCTTCTGTCGCATTAAAATCAAACGGCGGAAGCTGTAAGAAATCCAGGTCAAAGGCAGGGTCATCAGGAAGGGCGATCTGAACCCCCCTTGGCACTGGTCAGCTGAGAGCATAAGAAAGGGAAGAGAGTGAGAGAGTGAGAGAAGAAGACTCACTTGGCTCTGCCTGCATTTCTGTCGATTTTACTTTCCAGAAAGCTGCCGCAGAGCTTGAGCATGGCTCGTTGTATCCGTTCACTGTCAGTGAGGACATAGCGACACTTTTCCTGATAGATGCGTGCAGTGCCGTATAGAAGTGTCCCCTGCAGACGCAAGGCAATGGGGGCACCTGGCGGCTTTATGATAGTGCTGCAGGCCCGATCGATGTCGACATCTAGAACAGCCTTGCGCCGGATACCTGTGTTCAGGGCGCCGGTAGCGGTGTTGCCAGCCCGCCTAGGACGAGTTAATTTGCCATTAGCAACGACGTAATTGCAAAGGAGGCTCCCAAGCTTACCAGACCGTAGACAGAGCAGAGCTCTTGTTGGAGAGAACTGTGCGAAACATTGTGAGCAGGCTATCATAGGCGCAACGAAGGGTCTATGTCGGTGAGGTGTACTCTCTGTACTGTAAAACATGATGAGTAGTGAAGAGAGGAAAGCAAATAGCAGAAATGAGCAAAGCCGACGCTCTTTAAGCCAGCATAGCGTAAAGACGAAGAGTAGATGAAGAAAGAAGGTGTCCTACAAGTTGCAAGGAACCACAGACAGTAGGTTGACGTTTTCAGAGGAACAAAAAGTTACGAAATATTGGGTGGAAGTTGTCGGACGTAAATGAGCAGCACGGCGATATAAGCCACGAGTAGGAGATCTAATGGGATGCAGCTACGCAAAGCACGACTTTTTAAAGAGGGGAGAGCTCGCGACTAAATGGCAAGACACGAGGGAACGCGTTCAAGGCCGAAAGAAGAAGCGGTCACTCTGGTGAAAATGCTCCTTCCCACTTGAGAACGAGGGGCAGCGCGAGACGCCGCGCGAATGACGCGTAAACGGGCCGCAGTATTGAGATGTCTGCTTCCAGAAGAGGTTGTGTTACCAAATAGGTAGAAATGGCGGCCATTGCAGCCGACAACAGCGAGTACGATTGCATGGGCAAGTTAATAGACCAACATCACAGGTCACATCAAAAGCGCTGCAGCTTCTGGGTATTCTAATTGCAGAAGTAAAAGTGAAACACTTATATTTTATTTCGGAGCCCACGTCTCGTCTATATAATGACCTACTGTGAAGAAAGGTTAGCTTTCTGTGCCAAGAGACAGCATAATACAAGATATCCCAGCAAGTGCTCTCCCATAGGGCATGTTCAGAATATGTAAGAAATAAATATCAGGTGAGCAAGCGGTATAACCAGCTAGGCGTTGCGGTCACCAACTTGACATCAATCGCAAATTTTTCTCATCATGATACCCATTGGGAGGCAGGCTATAGAAGGAAACGGAAAAGCGTTCCTACCTGTGTAATACGCATATCCTCGAATGCTGTTATTTCGTGGACACTTCGCCAGAGCTGCGATCAGACCCGAGGACACTGCAATGAAAAGAGGAAAAAAAGAAAAGGGTGAAGAAAGAGGTTTAAGCTCTGTCGAAGCTATTTTTTTTTTTAAGGAACGGGGTTTTAGAGACCCACAAAAATGCAAGTAGCGCATAAATGTTTCTCCAGGTCAGCGCTAAGCAGTGGACGTTTGGCCCCCACCTTTGGAGCCCCTCTTATCAAAAAAATCGAAAACCTAGAGCTCTGTATTAAGACATGATGGCCTCAGGGCCGGAGACTCTGCGGCCTAGTCTTTCTGCACTGCTTTGTGGTGTTTTTTTCTGCGTATTCCGTGGCGGCCGTCTTTGTATCTGGGCACCCAGCCGTGGTCGGCAGATTGCTGTGTGCTGTGAGCAATTGCGATTCTTTTAAGGGTCACAGAGTCGCCTTTTCTCTCTCTCTCTCTCTCTCTCTCTCTCTTTTTCAAAGCACCACAGTGCCCCTCACCATGGCTGAAGAAGACACAGCTACGTTCGACCCGGCGGCGTATGACGGGGTCGACCTGGCTGCGGCTGCAGCAGCAGGAGCTGGCGTCCCGCCGCCGTTCCATGCGCAACGCGGCTATGCGCACGCGACCTGGGCGCGCACGTTTGGCTCGCGGCCGGAGCTGTTCATCCAGCCGTCGACGGTAGCCGAGGTGGAGCGGGTGGTACGGTTGGCGCGCCACCGGCGACGGCGGGTGACGACGACGGGCTGTGGCCACTCGCCCTCAGACATGACGTGCACCAGCAGCTGGCTGGTCAACCTGGATCGACTGAACCGGGTGCTGGCCATTGACAAGACGGGCGGGGAGGCCACGACGACGACAACGACGACGACGACGACTGCGACCGGCAAAAGACCTCTGGTCACGGTGCAGGCGGGGATCCGGCTGCGCGATCTCAGCGCGGCGCTGGCGGATGAGGGCCTGGCGCTGCCCAACCTAGGCAGCATCAACGCGCAGTCGCTGGCGGGCGCGCTGGCGACGGGCACTCACGGCAGCAGCCTGCAGCACGGCCTGCTGTCGGACGACGTGACGGCGCTGCGCATCACGCTGGGCGACGGCCGCACGGTGGCCGTGTCGCGGGCCGAGAGCGGTGACCTCTTCCGCGCCGCGCTGCTGTCGCTGGGCGCCCTCGGTATCGTCGTTGAGATCACGCTGCGCGTCGTCCCCGCCTTCCGCCTGCGCTGGTCGCAGACGGTCGACTCGGACGAGGTCGTCTTTGCAGCCTGGCGAGCCCGCGGCGGCGAATGTTCCGAATCTCCCGAATCTCCCGAGTCTTCCGAGTCTCCCGAGACTCCCAAGTCTCCCAATACCGTCCTTCCCGGCGATGGCGGCCGCAACAGCCGGCTCTGGACCCAGGCACACTTTGTGCGCGTCTGGTGGTTCCCCTACACCCGTCGCGCCGTCGTCTGGACGGCTGACGACCGCAACATCGCCGCTGATGAGCCCGATCACGTGCCGCCGGTCAGCTACTACGACAGTCGCTTCGGCTATCTTATCTACCACAACCTGCTGTACCTCGCCCGCTTCGTCCCCCGCATTCTTCCATGGGTCGAGTGGTTCGTCTTCGGCATGCAGTACGGCTTCCGGGCCGGCACCACCACCGCCGGCCTGCAGCCCGGCGACCACGCGCTGCTCATGAACTGCCTCTACTCGCAGTACGTCAACGAGTGGGCCATTCCCCTCGCCCGCGGCCCCGAGGCCCTCGCTCGCCTCGGCGCCTGGCTCAACCGCCTGAAGCCCGGCGACCCCGCCTACGTCGACCACCGCATCCCCTTTTCCGCTGACGGCCTCTACGTCCACGCCCCCGTCGAGGTCCGCGTCACCGACACCGCTCCCGACTCCTTTGCCGCCCACCACGACGACGGCTCCAGCGACGGCGTGGACGTGGACACTCCCAACTGCCGTCCCCTGCTCGACCCCACCGTCAGCGACGGCCCTACCCTCTACCTCAACGCCATCATGTACCGCCCCTACTTCACCGACCCTCCCGGTACCGGCCGCTACTACGAGGCCTTTGAGTGGCTCATGCGCGACATCGGCGGCCGCCCCCACTGGGCCAAGTGCTTCGGCGCCTCTCATGCCGACCTCGCTGCCTCCTACGGCAGCGACCTGCAGCGATTCCTCGACGTCCGCCAGGCCGCCGACCCCGACGGCCTCTTTGTCGGCCCCTGGCACCGCCGCTACCTGCTTGGCAGCGACGTGGCCCCTCTGCCCCTCGAGGAACATGAGAGCTCCCGTGCCGTCGCTGTGGACAACAGCGTCTTTATCACCGGCGAGCTAGCAGCACCTGCTGAGCTGTAAACAGACTCGTCTTTGTGCCGCTCCTCGCCTTGCTCTCATTGTCGTGGTCATATTTTTGGCCTCTCTCGCACGCACGCGTGCTGTACATATATATAAGCATACATGTCCATATAAAAAGAGTCTCTTCTACAGGATGGCATGCATCTGTCAACCAAACCCCGTGTGATAATTCTGACCCTACTTCCAGCCTTATATTCCAGGCAGATGTCTTGCCCTGTCTCTAGGGAGCAACCGCCCTGATAGCAGCAAACATACAAGACAGTCTTTCGTGTCGTTCTCGCCTTCCGCACGACACACGTGATGTTGGGAGATGAGCCGCACAGGTGGGGTGCAGCTGCATCTGGGTCTGGCCACAGGAGATAGAAGAAAGCGGGGGGAGGGAGGAAGACGAGAAGCGAAAAGCGAAAGAAAAGTGCTATTGCTCGCACATCAAATGTGACAAGGAGGAATCTACTAGTCATCTATGCACGAAGCACTGTTTCGTGGAACGGTAATAACATGTTTGCCGAATCGGCCAGAACACGACAGCAAGCGTAGTACTGAGAATGTCCCGGCCCTCTTTCTACTTCCCGTCCATTCATTGTTTTTTTTTATTCTTTACCTTCTACTTCTACTTCTTACCTAAAAAGAACATTTGTGACACTAACAACGTTCTTGGGAACCTCTTCAACAAAGTGAGGGAGGAGCAAGAGAGGGACAACAGGGTTCAGATACCTAAATAGGCAACTGCTAGGTATATTAACCTGATTGGCTGGGCTTAAGGCAGTGAGTTACTCTGGTGCGAGTAGCACTTCTCCCTGCTTTCCCCTATTATCGAAATCATGTTCCAAACCGCGCAATTTGCGTTCCGTTGTACAGCGAAGGAAGAAACGGACCCTCCACCCAGCCTCCGTCTGTGCGTTCTCGTCCCGACCAGCTTCGGGCATCCATCCGCTCAAATCTAGAGAGCTATTGTCCTGTCTCCAGCAAGCATTTCGGCTCTGCGAGTACACACGTCTGCCTTTCCTGCCCTCACTTCACCGGCACTTTGCACGACATCAGAACACGACGGCACCGACCGGAAAAAAGTCTGGGAGTCACCTAGAGTCAGCATAGTAGCAGCCGCATGCTTTCGGCTTGCGACTCACGCGTCAGCCTCCGACGACGGAGACACAGGCGCCAAGTGGGATGCAGGCGGAAACGCACAACTCTAAAGGACAGACAACCTCGCTGGAGGAGGACGGCAGACGGATAGACACATGCCAGGCACCCCTCGTCTTACTCCTTGTTCGGAGATTTATTTTTATTTTTATTTTTATTTTTTGTTTATTTCCCACCAGGTAACACCCTGACACGGTGCACATGTCAACTTTGATGGTCTCTGCAGTGCGTCCAGTTCTGCAATATGTATGCCTTGCAGCATCTTTGGCTTCCTGCAGAGCCGGGAAACAGGAGTGGTCAGAGAGCAAAAGAGGCACCGCATCTCTCTTGCTCGGACGGTTGGCCCGGCACCAGTACGAGTACAAGTGCTCTCACCTGGGCTGTTCATCCTCCATATATGCGCTGCAGCTCCGCAACCGCTGCAGTAGTCATCGCCGTCATCGTCGTCGTCACTGCCAACATACGAGCAGGTCATTCCTGCCAAGGCAACGTGTGGCCACGCAATCATGGGTACGTGCCATATCACGAAACTGCAAAATATAACCTGATTGATTGTGTAAGTGTAGGACAAAACAGAAGTGGGGGAAGAAAGGGGAGGCCGATGCAAGCAGGCAAGATCCGATTCTTCTAGCTGCCTCATCTTCTTTCTGTGCCGGCTCCGGAACGAGACAGCACTGGTTCCCAGCGCCTGGATCCCGGCTTCTCGCATATCTCATTCTAGGAGCAATAATGGACAGTCCAAACCCTCTCTCCCCTTATCTTGGCCTCTTTAGTCATCCTCTTACCGTATTTCCATCAGGAAATGGTATTTTCGAATATACTTTTGCCAACGCCATCTCACTCGCCTAATGCCTTGCATTCATTCGTCCCGGCTGCCAGTATGTTCTGCCCCTTTCCGCAGGCGTGATCTTTGCTTCGTCCAAAACTTGGCACAAAAAATCCCTTTGCTCTTTGAAACTACGTTTTCCCTTCCTACTTGCCTGATAAGTCTTGTTCCAATCGCTCCTGGAAGACAGAAAGCGATCAGTGGCAAATCACAGCAATTCCCGGAAGGATTTGCGTGTAATGGTTGCCGATACTTTTTCGCCTCGAAGCACAAAATGTAATGACAGGATAACGTGAGGTTGATTATCGACAAGCCAAGAAAATCGAGCCCCTTCACTTTCAACTACCCTGTGAGATGACATATACTGTACGAGTAGGCCGGTAAAAACATGTTTTTGTGTCTTGCTGCGCTACTACCTGCGTGGAGAAGCTCCTTTCCTTCCGTTAGATTGATGCTGCGCTCTCATGGCTCTCGTCAGACTGGACTTTTGTATGACGACTTGCAAAAACTCTGCCCAGCTAGTCAGTGATAATGAACTGCTAAAAAGCAGGGTTGAAGGCTTGCTTATACGTTGCCACTGGGTTGTACAGAGTGCCCGGATCACTTGACGGACCTATCCTGTCGTCCTGCTTCTTCGTCCAAACAATTTTAGAGAAAATAAAGGGAGATAATCAAGTGCGTTTACTGTGCATTTGATCTTCTTTGATCTTCTCTTGAATTTTGGTATCTTGAAAAAAATCATATTTATTCTTTCCGAACACCTTATGTCCTCTAGATCCAGCACTCCTTCGGCTCTGCCATATTTAGTTACAACAACACAAGAGTCGAGCAAAAGGAAACAAAAAACAGAAAGGATATTGCGCCAAAACGTGCCTTTTGTCACCCAACCCATCCCCTCATCCATGATTCCATACACTGACATGCCGTTCAAAAGTTGAAGCGATATAAGAAAAAGAGAACAAAATAAGGTGGAATATTAGAAATTATAGCCGAAACCCCAAAAGAGGGAGAGAGCCTCGTCGTTCCTCAGAGCAAGCCTATGGAAAAGCCAGCTCTCTCTCTTGACTCGTGTCCTGTCCAATCGGATTACACCTTAAGCAATCTTTTGCCTAGCGGTTTTTTGAAAAAGGGAAAAAAAGATAAGAAAAAAGTGGGCAAGAAGGATAACAGACAGCAACAGAGAAACAGAAGCGCTGCCCAAATAGAAAAGCTCGATTGTATCCGGCCGCTCTATTACACACAAGCTGTGCCACAGTAGCCACAGGCACGACCAGGTATCACCCAAACCTCTTTGCCATCCTTGGCGCACTTTGGACAGCGAACACCGGGTAGCTGCATGACAGGTATTAGTCTCAAGTGCTCTTTCAAGGAAAAGAATCAAGAAAGATAGTAAAGTCCAACTGATTTGGCACTTACAGGCACGTTTCTGATACCCTCATCGCCGTTTGACGGAATATAGAAGCGCGGATTTGGCCGCATGGCCGAGAAGAGATCGGTGAAGCCGTCCTCAAGTGGAGAGAAATTCTCCTCATCGTCCAGGGGTGAGATCTGCGGACGGATCATTGCCGGCTGGAACTCCATGGCGCTGGAAGAGAGGCAGCAGTGCTCCATAGATGGCCGAGTTTCTCTGTATGATACAGTCGATGGGGGTAGTGCCAAAATTCTAGAGCAAGCTGTTGTCGCTGGTGATCTTGAGAGGCTGTGATACTGCAAGTACTCGAGGCTGATGCGAAAGAGTTGGCTGTTGTGAATGCTAGGGGATATCTCTTCAGGTTCAAGATAAACTGCTGGCAGCTGGTGATGGTGTTCTTGGTGTTGTTGTTGTTGTTGACACAGAGTAGCATGTGAGTTAAGAGGATGTTGGTCAAGGGGCTGGCTGTGTGGTCCGACGTGATGGATGGGAGAGAAGTGAGCGGCAGCTTGCGACTTTATACTCGGAGGTCCATAAGCTATTACGCTGAGCGAGTGGAGGGCCATTACGTGGAGAAGCAGATGAGAACAAGAGGAGACGGAGCTAGACGGGAGCGTGTGGGTGGATGTTAGAGCGTGACGAGCGAGGACTGAGGAGTCCGATGGGTGACAAGAGGTTGTGCGCGTACAAGGGTTTAAATTGATGGCCCGGGACGGAATGAAGACGGACCAAACAAACGACGGGATCACGCAAACAAAAAAAGGCGGAGCAGACGGGAGGCGCCAAAGTATGAGAAGAGGTGGGCGAGGGTGGACGAGGAAGAACGTTGAGCCCCAGCAGGAAGCTTAATAGAGACACGGCACCCAGTTAAGAATTGAAAAGCTGTCGGTCCAAGAGGGGAATGGATAGGCACGGGAGGCGAAAGGGGAGAGGGGCAGAAGGGGAGAAGAGGAGAGGATGGGGGCAAGGGAGAGTCACAGACGGAGCGGAACGAACGATGATCTGGCACATAGATCGAAGTCTGTTATTACAGGGTCGACTGATCCGTAATCCGTGCGGGGGTCAGATGGAGACAGGTAGGGCCAGACAGGCCAGACAGGCCAGACAGGAAGAGGAAGGCGGTTTGCATGCAATATGCGAGTGTCGGCAGTGTAAGGCAAGGAATATAGGAGGAGAAGAGGCGTGTTAGAAGTATGAGATGCTTGCGGGTTTTGCTTGTGTAAGGGAGATAGATGCTTATGAACTTTTGGCGAGACACAAAAACGACAGATCCTTACACATATATAGATAGAATTTTGACAGAAGACAGAAGACAAAAGACAAAAGACAGAAGACGGAGACTTTAATCCACAGCGGAAACGGAAGACTTGCCACAACGGTTACTCAAAGTCTGGCCCCACACCTACTTTTGCATCTT
>JRUC01000758.1:0-12927 GCA_000806385.1 Leptographium procerum
GATCCAGGCAGGGATCGAACCTGCAATCTCTTGGTTCGTAGCCAAGCGCCTTGCCATTTGGCCACTGGACCCGTTATTTCCGAAAGGCGAATGGTGGCCGCTTTGAAGCAATTCCGAGTGAGAGCAACTGAAAGCTATTCAAGCGTGAGCCTTAAAATGGCCGGCATTACCGTCGTGGCCATCAGCAAAAGCTTATATGCTCTTCATTTTTACTTTTTGAGCAAACTTAGATAGCTTCATTTGAACGAGGCACGCAGATCCATACATATTGGTGGAGCATACGATCAACTTAGCAAAGGAGAACTGGTTACAAAGACACTTTTACAGAAGTCCAACATCTCACTCAGTTCTCGGCATATATATATGCCACACAGTACAAGCATCTTTTCATCACTTTCCACAGGTCTCCATATGTGGCCATCCCACACTATTATAGGCAATTGATTTTCGGCAAAGTCCCGAATATAATTTTATTTTTTTCGCGAACTATAAACAGCTGGCCGTGCCAAAGAGCTTATTGTCTCGTACCATGAAATATATCACAGGTCCCATTTGTCTCCATATCAGTCCTTCTTTGATGCTTGGACCTGGTTCGCTGCCTTCATCAAGTAGTCACGACCTACCATGGCCATGAGGACGCCGTACAGACCTCGAAGGGGCCAGATGGACCAGAATAACGCCAGCATCCAAGGCCACCACTTCTGCAGCTTCTGCTCGTCCACCTTGTCGACCTTGACCTTGTCATACACGCTCGGCATCCAATCGGCACCGTATTTCACACGCACACTGTCATATGACTTGCGGTCGTAATGCGCCCAGAACTCATCTTCCGTATAATAGGCATGCGCGTAGAGCCACTTCTTGCCGCCAAGCTCTTGTACTTTCATCTCCAGCTGCCGGTTGCGCTGTATGAACTCTCGGGCAGGCACAGGCCCCCAGATACCAACATTCATAATAGCGCTTTCTGTTGAACTCCTGTCCAGGCGACCAAACTCGGAATGCAGGCCATGATCCGCATTTTGCGTACTGCGTGCCAGTTGCAGGGGGCATAGCCATAGCGGGTAGATGTGGAGCGTGTCATGCAGCCAGGCGACAAATTCCGAGACCTTGTTGTAGGGCACGCCGACGTCCTGCACCATGTAAAAGTCGGCTAGTCCACTCTCATGCAAGGCGCGGTACATTGTCCGGGTGTGCATAAAGCGGTTTAGCAGAAAGCGGGTGACACGGTTGAAGGGCACAAGGAAGTAGTTAAACGAGTACTGGGCTACCCAAAAGCCGCCACGATCGTATCGAAAGAGGTAGTCAGCAAGAGGGATGTAATCGACGATCTCCGCGTCTGGGGTCCGACATAGCTGCTTAAGCTGCCGGCGAACGTGGACATAGAACCATGGATCTTGTCTGCGTGTAAAGCGTTGGGGCTTTGCGCCTTGAGGGAGATTGTCAGTAAGTCGGCCAGAGCAAACAACCGTGTGCTCTTTAGTAAGCATGATTGCATCGACGTAGTCAACTGCATCTTTTGCTAAAAGTAGCGTTAGTGTTTCTATGCTAGATGTTGCTGACAACAAACAATGAACAAACACACCAGTTTCCTTTTGAATTCGACTGCTTGCTGTCTCTATTGTATTCTTCAGCACATAGGTAAGTTGGACATAGAGCTTTGCATCTTGTAGCTGGACTTCAAGAAGTGTGACGACGCCAAGAGTACCAAACGCTGACGCAGCGCCCCAAAAGAGATCTGTGTTCTCATCTGTTGTGCGCGAAGCCTTGGTCACGTCGCCGGTAGGAAGAACAATCTCGATCCAGTTAACGGTAGCATCAAAGGGCCCGTATCGAAAAGACGAGCTCTCTCCGGACGTGCCGGAAAAGCCACCACCCGCAGTGATGCCGGGGAACTCCATAACCACGAGCGGCACGAGGCCTTTCGCAATGGTCGCAGCCACGAGCATGTCCATAGGAACGTTAGGCTCCACTAGCGCTGTCTTGCTAGACTCATCAACGGCGAGCACACGGCTAAGTGAGCTCGTGTCCACTGTGTTGTCTGGGCGGCGCTGTGAGCCACGCGTGCTGTTCGTAGAGCCATGGTAGATGCGAAATGGTTGCTTTCTAGCGGCAAAATATCGCGCGCGTAATGAAATCGCCTTCACAGCCTCTTCATGAATGTCCATATCTGCGTGATGTTTTCTTCCGCTGTTTTGTTTTACTCGAGTTTCTTTATTTAAAAACAATTAGAGGATTGATTAGGTACGTAAGATAGGAACGCCGAATGCAGCTAGAGTCAACGCAACAATTGGCTGTATGTAAGTAATGTTGATGTGGCTACTTGGTAAGCTTAACTGCGCAAAGGATATTGCACAGTGTGGGTTGAAGATGAAGAACGGCTCTACTCGTAAGCTTACGACCTTGCCATTAACTGTGATGTTCTTACTTCCATCGACAGAATGAAATAACACAAATCCAGTAAATTGATTACTCATAGCAACTATCTAATTTTCATACTTGGTTACGTCTGACCAGCAGGCTGCTTCTCTCTTGCTGCTGCGACGGCATCTCATCCAGCTCCCGGGCACTGTCATCATTGTTGCTGTCCAGTCTCTTCTCAATTTTGATAACGTCCCGGATGCCGCTGATCTCCATCATCAGGATAGCCCGGCATATAGTGATGGACGCCAAATAACGAGTCACGACGACGATATCGTCCCTGGCACTGATGAACATGATGCTCGAGAACACAAGCGTGCCGTATATGATGTGCATGACAGTACCCGTGGTGGTGGTCCAGGAAACGAGCACGAGCAGCAGGCTGTCACGGCGGACGCTCAGCGTTTTGGGGGACTGGAGGGCGCAAAGGCAGAACTCTCCGACGGGCAGCAGGCGGCGGAGGAGAGAAAATGAGAAGGCGTATCTTGCAGGTACGGAGTTTTCGTTGTTGTTTTCGTTGTCGTTGTCGCCATTGCGCGGGCGCTCGTTCGAGCGCATGCGCACGCGCACGCGAAGCCAGACAGCCCAGGTGCCAAAGGCGTGAATCGCCAGCGAGAGGCCGGCCCAGACGGCCGGGTGGAACTCGACCTCAGGGTTGAAGCTGCAGACGGTCTGTGTGCATAGCTGGTAGCTGACGTGGGCGACGTTGGCAACGGCAGCGAGGGCGAACAAGTATTGAGCGGCCACGACGGCCGCGAGTAGCAGGACGGCCCTGCTTCCGCTGCCGCCGGGCAGAATGTCTCTCCCACGAACACAGTGCTGCAGGAGCTCGCCCGGGTCGCGGTAGTCAATGGTGCGCACGGGCGACACGGACGGACTACCGGCAGCCAGCAGGGTAGCCAGCAGTGGGCGGCAGCGCCACAGCAGTCCGATCTCGACAGTGCTGGTGCCGATGAAGCCCAGGGTGGCAGGCAGCACGCCTAGCAGCACGGCGGCGCTGCTGGTGTTGGCGAGCACGCTCTGGCGGCTGTTGGTCAGGATGCAGTTGATGGCGTTGCCGGCCAGGCAGGCCGGGCGCTCTTCGCATGAGGCTGGCGCGCGGCCATCGAGATAAAGGACGACTTCGGCGCTGCAATTGTCGCGCACAACCCTAGAAAAGTAGTCGCGGTACTGAGGAAACCAGGTTTGAAAATGCTTCTGAGCGAGGGCCGGATGCACCAGCAGGCCGACAACCTGGAAGATGACGAGGACGAGGGACGAGGGACGAGGGGCAGCCGACGCTGCGGCCCGTATGAAAAAGCATGCTGATCTGCTCAGAAGGTTGTGGCTGGCCTGGGCAGTTTGTCTGCGTTGGCGTATATGTATCGCTTGCACATGTATAAATACGACTTTGGTCACAGAAATAGGAAAGAAGTCACAGAGCTGAAAATAGATTCTCAGCGGAAATGTCACATTTCTGCTCCGTGAAGACACGGCTGAGCCTTTCTCGAATGGCCAGGCCAGCCGGCCTGTCTCCGACCAATGGTCAAGTCAAGCCACATGCAGCTTTACGTCTCAGCCAACTGTCATGCAGCCACCGCGACACCAATACATTTGTTCTGCTCTACATCTCGGAACGGGCTCCTCTTCTCTAGATATTGGGGTCTCCTGGAAGACATCTCTATCTAGAATTAGAGTTTCTACTATACAGACTTACGATAATAGCTATACTCTGCTATTCGAGTTTATACGGCCTGGCCTGACGGCTTTCGGCTGCACCCACTGCTGGACGAGCACGGGCTGCAATAGGGCTGATAGAGGGGCCACCGTATCTCTCTTGTCATCACTTAGGCATCCATTCTCATCCTAGCTGATTATCCTAGTCTCCTGAAACGCCATCGCTGTGCAAAAAAGAAACAACCATAAACAGGGACACAGACACAGACGCAGACACACAAACAGAAATGCAACCGGTTCTCTCAACTCTGATTCCCTATCTGTTTCCTCGTGTCTTGTTTCTCCAGAAATATGCACGCTCAGACCAAGAAAAACTGCTAGACTTCATCAGAAGAATGTCGCGTGTGGCGACAGCTCAAACACGTCGCGCTTTGTCGTCGCATTGCTCAGCTGCAGGTTGCCAATATCGCACCAGTTGTTGACAGGCTAACACTGTTAGAAAGGGAGAAAACAACCTAAACCGGGCGAAAGGTAAAAAAAGAAAAAAAGAAAAAAAAGGGGGGGGATCACTCACCAGACAGCTCAGATACTTGCACCAGCCGCACGTCTTATGATAGACATAAAAGTTCTTGAGCAGCAGGACGAACAGCACGATGACCAAGACGACGGCGCCAGCCCGCAGCAGCCACCAGGCCCACCACAGCGGACGGCGGTCCTTGAAAAAGGCCAGCGGCTTGCGCACAAGAGAGACGGGCGTGGGCGACGCGGCGACATAGGCAGCGTCGACGGCAGCATACGTGGCGTCCTCTTCGCCGATGCGGCGGCGCAGTGCGTTAGGCGAGTGCAGCACGGAGATGCCGAGGGCCAGGCCCATGAAGAAGCCGCCGATGTGGGAGAAGTTGTCGAGGCCGGGCAGCAGGCCGAGCACAAAGGAGATGATGACGTCCAGCAGGATGAACAGCAGGTCCTTGACCGGGTTGCGGCGGTCGCGCCACGAGTACAGCAGGTCGAGCAGCGTCAGGGCTATGATGCCGAACAGCGAGCCGGACGCGCCCGTAGACGAGATGCCGGTGGCGGCGTAGTTGCCGCCCAGCACGAAGCCGAAGATGCCCGACGACACGTACACGAGGAAGAAGCGCACGGGGCCGATGGCGCGCTCCATGTCGCGGCCCATGGTCATCTGCAGCAGCATGTTGAAGCCGATGTGGATGAGGCCTGCGTGCATGAACATGGGCACGATGAAGCGGAACCACTGGTTCGGCTCTGGCGACTGGTCCGAGTCGCCGTCGTACGCCGGCTCCGGCACGCCGCCAAAGCCGCACAGCTCCGACAGCGTGCACAGCGAGTCCGACGTCGTCGTGTTAGGGCACGGCCAGCTTATCGTCACCGTCGACGACTGCACGCCCACCACATTGTGCATGCACGGCATGAACCGCGAGCCCATGTTGATCATCACGTACGTCGACGGCCCGATCATCACGTTGAACGACGGGTGGATCATGATCGGCGACCCCGTCAGGATCCCGTTGCGCACAATTTCCGCAATGAACACCGCCACCTGCACCAGCGTGAACAGGTACACCACGTACGGGATCCGCCGCCGCGACGCCCCAAACATCCCCAGCTCGCCAAACCGCACCGGTCCCTTGTTGCCGTTGTTGGGCCCCTGCCTGCCCGCCATTCCTGCTGCTCCTGCTGCTCCTGCTGCTCCTGCTGCTCCCTGCAGTATGTCGTACACGTGGTCTGGAGACTCGGCTCCCTTTGCTGCCCCCCGGCTGCGCAGAGGGATCCCGTCTTCTGCCGCAAGCATGTTCTCTTGTGATGGCGTCCGCCGGTCGCCCACTCCGTAGTACCCCGTGTCGAGCTCCTGTGCCCGATACGGCTGGTTCTGCTCGCTCTGCAGGCTCTGCTGACTCTGCTGACTCCGTGACTGCTGCTGCTGGTACGTGCCCGCCGGATACATGTGGTCGTCAAACACCGTGTCGAAAGGCGACAGGTTTGACGAGCTGGCCCCGGCCGGAGTGCTGCTGCTGCTGCCGCCGCCCACCGTCGTTCCGGAATAGCTGTCGTACGACTGCTGATGCCACTGCTGGTGCGATGTCGGCGTGGTGCCGTGCGAGTTGCTGCTGCCTTGGTACGGCGGTGGTGGGAGGGCCCCCGATGCGCTATAGTCTGCGTATGAATGGGACATGGTGGAGAGCTGGCTGAAAAAGAGAAAGGCAGAAGTCGGTCAAAGGTTGAAGAAGAACAACTACGAAGAGCCGTCACCGGACTGCCCAAGGCGATCAACTGGCCCAGTCGTCTGCGGCTGGGAGGGAGGGGTTGTTTCAGAGTTGCAGGTTGCCAACGGCAGTCTTTCCTCCTCGTTGGCGGGTTCGTTTCTTGGCGGTCTTCCACTCGTGGCTTTTCGTTCGTTTTTCGTCTTGTCGTATTTTCGTATTTTCGTGCTTCAGTTTTTGTCTTGCCTGTGTCGTGTGTGGTCAACGGCAAGGGAAAGCGAACAAAAGAGAATAAACCTGTTAGATGTGAATAATGTGCCGCATAAGAACAGTCTCGAAGAAATAAAAAAAAATGGACAAAAGGAAAGATCGAGAAGGAAAAGCACGCGCGAGGCAGGTTTGCAGGGAGAGACACCACAATATGATTAATAGGGGGGTTGAGGATTTGTGTTCGTACTACTTGCAGGATGGAGGATTCGACGTGGAACTCCTGTAAGCCACAGCTGGGGGGGTCGCGGTTGCGGCAGTGCCACACAGCCCAACAGAACGAGCACGTCCTGTATTATGCGCTATCCTGACACACTAGCGCTCCCTGTGGCAGGTCGTTCTCGCCCAGCTACACGTATCCGCACCAGCAACGCTAACTCGGGCCGCGCTATTGGCCACAGGCACCACGTTAGGCCCCAGCACAGCCTTTCCCCCGTTGGCCAGGAACAGGTGCGGGCTGCCTTAGTTTCTATTTTAGACACTTCCAGCCACAAAAGACCAGCCCGCAGGAAAATGGAGTACGTAATGCTCCTCGTAACCTGCAACTTCAAAGCGAGAGCAGCCAACACGAGACAGGGCGCAGCAAGGCCGGCTCTCCTTGGCTGCGTATTCGTATCCCCAGCTCCCTAGAGGACCCCATACTATTAGCTCGTTCGTGTTCTTGTTTAGTCATTTTCAGCAAAATAGCAAATCGACATAGTAGAAGAGCAACCCAGCTGGCGCCAAGCAGCCTTGGGCAGCATTGTGAGCAGTATTGCGAGCAGTATTGCGAGCTTGTACGAGTCTCGTACTCGTAAGCTTGTTATTGTACAGTGTGGCTGTCGTGAAAACGTGATATATCCCCGGCGTGCCAGGGCACCCGGATGCGGAAGACCCTTGCTTTGCTTTGTTTCTCGCTCCTCCTCTCTTTCTCCTCCTCTTTTTTTTTCTTGTCTCTTGCTCTCACCTCTTCGGCTGCCCCAAATTCTCGTCTGGTTTTCTCGCCTCTCCACCGCCCTCCTTGCTGCTGCTCTTCTTTGTCAGATCCGTCCACACGTCGCCGATCTGCTCAATGATCAGCTCCCAGTAGCCGCCGCCCGCGTCCAGCACCTCCTTCTCCCGCTGCGCCCGCTCCCGCGTCCAGTCCTCCTTCTCGTTTCCCATCCAGATCCTGTGCAGCTTCCCCTGCGACTGTGCATCCCCGTCCCCTGCTGCCGCCAGTCGCCGCCGCTCCCGCTCCGCCCGCATCGCCGCCTGTCGCTGCACCGCCGCCTCCGGTAGGTCCGACCCCGTCATCTGGCTCATCCGCAGCTGGAACCGCTGGTACAGCGACTGGCCCGTGTAGTCGTACGTCAGCTGCGACGACGCAAAGAACGTCCCGCCCGCCAGCAGGAGGCTGCGCACGCCCATGCGCCGCGGCGGCAGCATGAGGCCCACGGGACCCAGCACCGCCGCCGCCACGCTAGCGCCGTGCATCCACGCCGGTGTGCCGTGGTAGGGCGGGACCTCGTGTTGTTCGGGGGCAGACGACGGGGACGCTGCCGAGGATGCCGTGCCGGTCTCGGTCGGCGCTGACGTTGGCGCCGACGCCGGCGTCTCTGGAGTCTGTTGGCTCATCGAGTGAACTAGTTGCACGTTCGCGTTATGGCAAGGGGATCGCTCGCGCTTGTATTCGAGCGTGTGGCTGGCTGCACCCGTAAGAAGTTATCGTGAAATGCTGCCCGCTGATAAAATCACTTGATCGGGTTGGCGACCAGAAAAAAAATAGACAACTCACTAGCGCACTCACTACCTTTACGCACAGACCACTTCTAACTGCTTACATCGTGTCATTTGAACTGCTCGCCTACCAAATACAGGGGAACTCGTTCATCAAAAAGAATGTCAAGTGCGCCAGTAGACAGCTGTTTTCGCTATATCGCAGCCAGTCCTTTGAGGTCCTACAACTTCTTCGACGGTCAAGAGGGGCGTATCATGGGAAGAAGAGAAAGGCCCAGACAACTTCTGGCGGGGCGTCCTGTCGTCGGGCCTCAGATAGGGTTGGTTGGGCAGGCACCTCTCTAAATCGACCTCGTCAGTATCTCACAAGCATGCTAGGTATCTGACATCGCGGTTAAAGGCCGGCCTCGGTGCCTCGGGCGGTTATTGACTCACAGGCTCGCAGATATGATAGCATTAGAAGAACGGACATTCTTCGCTGCCTGCTGCCGACATCTTGAATCCTCTCCCTCCCCACCTTCTTTGGTATCTTTCTTATCTTCCATATCTCAGATCTGAGTTCACATACTGCTCTAAATATCTTCTCCATCTCTCTCTGCGCCTCGTTTGTGCACTCTGCCGATATGGACTCCGTGGCCCATGCAGCTTCCACTTTTCCGCTGTCTCCTAGCAGAGCAGGCTGTAACGACAAGGTAATACTTTTTCTCACCAGCTCGCTGTGACCTGCCGTGTGTCTCACAGTGGTCTGCACCACTGGATCAGCTAAATGACCACCTTCAACTCCAGATCCGGCCCAAAGATGAGAGCCAAAGTGACTCTGGAGGTAAATGCAAGAGCGATGGAGACTACAAGGGAGACGACAGCAACAAGGAAAATGAAGACCCGGAGAGGAGCGATGATGGCTCACCGCCTCTGGTGCTGCCCTGTCCCGAAAGTTCCAATCACAGCAGCAAGGGCGCCAGCGGCAGCAATACGAGCAGGAAGGAATTGAAGTAAAGACCGGATAATTAATGAGGCAGAAATAGCGTCGACTTGAAATGGGGACGATAATGAGGTAGTGTATCGAGATGCCCTACTTTTGGTTATTGGGCTAAAAGACTAAATCATACTCTCAGCTGGGGCAAACATGAAACGGAGTTGATATCACCCTCGCTAGCGTCACTTTAGCATAAACGGTAATGCTCCTTGACAGTTTTGGTTTTGTTCTCTGGAAGATCCCACCGACTTGCTCGTCTCTGACGTGGCCAGGAGCTCAGCGGTTTGATCGGAGCCGCCTCGCGTCTCAAACCGGGAATGCATCTCTCTGCCGGGAGAACAAACTGGAATAGGTAGAAAATGCAAACGACATCGTCTCAAATGGCTTGCCACTTCTATCTGCCTCATTTTCGCTCACGCTTGCTAGTCTTTCAAAGTGTCGGCTGTGCCGTTTCTAGGATTTTCTTGCACTGTCAGCTTAGCCAAGCTACATGATATGATAAACAACCGCTTTTCCAACATGCTTTTACACATTGTAATGCTCGCAGCCGCAGCAGCTACGGCTGTCTCGGCCGCCACTCCCCCGGGATTCAGACCTGCTATCGACGCCGCTCTGGTGGTTGACTATAACAGCACTCTCATCAATGGCCAGGTTGTGTCTATGAGCCGTGAGTAGATTAGGAAACACAACCCCCCCCCTCACTCCCCCCATTAAGTCTAACGCGTCCAGTCGTCCAAACACAACCGGTTATCGGCACGACCCGGCGCCTGACGGGCTCTTCGTATGCCGTCATCATGCTCGACCTCGACGTCCCGACAAACGGGACGGGCCAGACGTCGACGCTGCTGCACTGGATGCAGACGGGCCTCACGCCGGCCTCAAAGAGGTCCACGCTCGTCGGAAGCCGCAGTCAGCAGCATCAGCAGAAGCGCCACCAACAACAAAAAACGGTCTACCTCCTCCAGAACGGCACTGGCCTGGCGCCGGCGGCCGCCTACATCGGCCCCAGCCCTCCGGCCCGCGTGCCTCTGAGCCACCGCTACACGCAGCTGCTCGTTGATACCAGCACCAGCACCAGCACCAGCAGCCAGACGGACGCGTCGCTCTCGGTGCTGACCAGCGCCGCGGCCAGCCGCCTGGGCTTTGATGTGCAGCAAGTGCTGCAGAGTGCTGGCCTGCTAGACAGGGTGGTAGCGGCCAACTTTTTCAACGTGACAAACGCGGGCCCCGTCAGCAGCAGCGTCAGCAGTGTCAGCAATAACTCGGCCGGCATCAGGAACAGCACCGGTGCCAGCACCACAATCGTCGACACGTCCTCCAGCTCATCTCCGGTCACAGCCGTTGCCAGTCGGATGGAAGCCTCAAAGATAGCCAGTATGGTCGGCCTCGTTCTCCTGGTGTTTCTCCTTTGAGAGAGTACTCGTAGTGCTGAGTGTTGGGCCACGACTTTGGCAATACTACTTTTACTCTACCAGCTGTCAGCACTGTCTGGGGAGTCTAATATGAAAAGTGCAAACGCCCTTTCTTGGCATCTCACGCCGGCTCCCTATTGGCCAGAATGCCAGATGTCGGGCGGCGCGGATCCTGTAAAGATAAAGCACTAGTCCGTTTCTGGATCCCGCGCGGGCCCTGTTTCTGAGCTTAAGTCACTTACATCGACTTCTCGTCCATAACGGACTCCGCAACACGGCCTTTCTTGGAAGACTCTTGCTTTCTTTTGCCTCCTCTCCCCTTTCTCTCCCCTGTTCTCTGTCCGTTTTGTAGATCCAGAGCATTACAAATCATAATTTCTTTCGATGTATAAGCAGTCCTGAGAGAAACCTTCTTATGGTTCTGTTTCCTTTTAAACCTTTCCCCTCCCCCCCAGCTCTCTTCTTCTCCAGAGCATTATATCTAGCCTCTCCTCTTCCTTTCTTCCATTTTTTTCCGTCGCATAACATGATCTCTCCAGACTTCCCGCCTGCCTACTACCTGGTTCCGGGACTGCTTGTCCTCGCCACGCCCCTTCTGTTGCGTCTTCTGCCGTCCTCCTCAGACTCTTCTTCTTCTCAACAGGGGCAAGCCATGGCTGCCACTTCAAATAAGCAGCAGCACACCATTGTCGTGCTAGGCGCCGGCTACCTCGGTGTCCCTCTAGTGCACCACCTGCTCAAGCACACACCCGCCTATGTCGACCTGCGCGTAGTCCTCGTCAGCCCCAACGAGGCCTTCTTCTGGAACGTGGCCACGCCCCGCGGCATCCTGCCGACGACGAACGGCGGCAGCAGCGAGTCCAGCGGTCCAGGACTGCCAGATGACAAGCTCTTATTTAACCTAGCTCCGGCCTTTGCCGCCTCGGCCGCCTCGGGGGGCGGCAGCCAACGAGCCGACAGCTTTGAGCACCTGTTGGGACGCGCCGTACGGCTGGACCCCGACGCCCACATCGTCGACGTGCGGCTCAACGACGGCAGCGAGCGCACGATCCGCTACGACACGGCCGTCATCGCCACCGGCTCCGACACGCGCGACAACATGCCCTTCAAGACGGTGTCCGGCGGTGGGACGGCCGAGACGCGGACGGCGCTGGCCGACCTCCGCGCGCTCATCCGCACGGCGAAGCACATTGTCGTAGCCGGCGGCGGAGAAACCGGCGTCGAGGTGGCCGCCGAGCTGGGACACGCCTACGGCAGAGGCGGCAAGGACGGCAAGGATAGCAAGGAGATCGTGTTCGTGGTGTCTGACAGCCTGCCGCTGGCCGGCTCCGAAAGTAAGGATAGCGTGCGCCAGACCGTAGCTACAGAGCTCAAAAAGCTCGGCGTCAGTGTGCTGTACAACACCCGTGTCGCTTCGGCGCGCCCGACGGCCGGCGAAGACGGCCGGACAGAGCTGACGCTCACCACCACCGCCAAGGAGGACGGCAAGAAGGACGGCAAGAAGGACAAGAAGAGCACACCCACAACCACTACCCCTACCATCACCACCGACGTCTACATTCCCGCGCTGGGCGAGACGTCAAACACAGCCTTCCTGCCCCCGGCCCTCGTCGACTCTTCGGCCACCGGCCGCAACCGCGTGCGCACCCGCGACACCTTGCAGGCCGAGGGCTATGACAACATCTTTGTCCTTGGCGATGTCGCTAACTTGCCCTCCAAGGGCCTTAAGGGCGGTGAGGGTCAGCTGAACGTCCTGGCCCCCCAGCTGCAGACACACCTCCAAAACTGGGCCAATGGCACCGCGCTGCCGCTCCGCACCTTCAAGCCCAGCCAGACTGTCATGTTCGTTCTATCCCTGGGCCCCGACCGTGGCACTGGCCAGATGGGGCCGTTCCGTGCCCCCAGCCTGCTGGTCTGGTTTGCGAAGGCCCGCACCCTGGGAACGCACATGGCCGCTGACTACAGCACCGGCAAGCGCACAATGATGAACTCCAAGTGGTAGCAGATAGCAGAGAGCGTGTTGCCTATTATTTCAGCCTTCACCCGTACGATAAATGCTATAAAACTTATCTTTGCAGTAATCCATCACTATGTGCGTTTGTGTACCACATATATATGCTTCTGCTGAATGTCTATCTAATAAATTCTCGCTTCTCCTTTTGTTATCCCAAAATATCTCATCAGCTTGCTTATCTGCATAAGATCCGGGCCGGAACCTCGAGCCGGAGCCGAGAAGGCCGCCAGTGCGCCTCTCTGACCCTCGACTCTCTCTAGTTAGGGA
>JRUC01000759.1:0-12900 GCA_000806385.1 Leptographium procerum
CCCCCCCCCCGTCTGCCTTCGCCGAAAATCATTTGCCCACGTTCTCTATTGGCTCCCGCCAGAAAAAGAGCCACACGGTACGGCGCCCACCCAGACCGACTCGTGCTCGCTTGTCTCAGCTGCGATAACTCGGCCTGTCCTGTCGTCCGCATCGATTCTGTCACGATTCTGGCACGAGAAGCCAAGGCTGTCGCAAAAATCATCCGTGCCTACGGTTGAGAGACTTCGTGACCGGGAGAATACGAAGCACAAAAGACGCACAACTGCGGAAAAGAAGAGCCCCAACCGAAGCAGACCGCTGCCACCTCCACTGGCGACTGGGACCGAACACGCAGCCCGACTGCGTCATTAGTTAGCACTTTTCACCACTACAGCCTCCGGCCATTGTATCTGCCTCCCCCATCTTCGACTACGATTGCAGATTGCAGGTGCTTTCTTAGTACTGGAGTGCATAGTACGTTTTATTATACAGCCTCCGCACGATTGCTCCCTGTGTGCATACGCACTCGTCCACGCAAAAGAATCCACACAGCAAAAAAATCCACATCACTAAGGCCGGCTTTTCCGAAGCCTAGTGCTTGGCGTCGCGTCTTAATTTTCCACCTTGAATCCTGCTCGGCGCGTCATTGGTATTGGGCCCCCTTTACTCACCCTATCGCCGAATGGGTCAGTGGCCTGCGCCTCCTTCCCCGGTGCTGCTGCTGCTGCTGCTGCTGCCGTCCTCTTGGTATTCTGAACGCCGCACTGTCGACGCCTGAGAGTAGGAGAATCGGCGGTCTCTGCGACAGACCCGTACCCACACCCCGATTTACAGGCTGCTGAACTATCGATTAGTTACTGCGTGAAACCCTGCCGCATACGCCAGATATTTGGTCAGCTCAGCGCTACGAGTGGAATTCTCGCACCCCCTCTCGCCTCGGTGCCGCTACCTGGTAGTAGGCAGTCCGGCATCCACACACGCCCCTCCCATTTTCGACCATTATTAATTCTTGTTTGGCGTGTGAACGCTACAACTACGGCCGCGACTGCTACTGCGACTGCGACTACAGCCTGTCCTGTCCTGTCTCACTTGACCATTGCTGGTTAGAAAACAACTAGCCAGGAGAAGCCAGAAGAAAACCAGGCAGGAACCGACTTTGAAGACGATCTATCTTCTGCTATCGTGCCTGTCTTTTGCACGCCCCCTCTCACCGATTTCAGACCCCCAGACACTTGGTGCAGTCGCTAGATAGGATACAACCCTCACGGCTACCGCATACGTGACCGTCCTTGTCGCCCCACGAAACGAGCCACAGAGGGTCCTGGTGCACCCCCTGCCTATTTCGCAGCGGCCTAGTCTTGCAGCGACTTGCATCGTAGCTGAAAGCCTCCTTCGTCACAGCCCATCGACGGGTTGATACGCTGTTTTGCCAGTCTCGAAGGGACTACCGCGTGTAGACAATCATGGCACCAATGAATCCTCGGCTCAGAGTCTTAGCAGGTATGGGCCCCTTTCCTTTTCCTTTTCATTTTCCCTTTTACTTTTTCCTGAGCGTCCCTACAAGTGCATGCTCCGTGCCTGTCATTGTTTTCTGGCCCCCATTACAAACCCTACGTGCACATTATCGCCATTGTCCGCTGTGGTTCTTTTGCCTAGCTGCTGGTGTGCCGCGCTGCATTCTTCGGACGAAGTGGCCCTATCATTTCCCCATTTCACAGCTACTTCCCACCCGTCCTCCGCTCCATTTCCCCTCGGACTAAAAAAAATACATTCTTTTTTTTTATTTTCTTCTTCCTTTGCAAATAGTTTGCAGATCCAATCTCAGGCACACTCGTTTCTTTGGGGTTTCCTTGTCTCTTTTTTTTCTCTCGTGGCTTTCTCGGCTTTCATTTTCGTGGCTCGTTTCGTTTATTTTCTCAGCCATTTCCACGTCTTCTGTTCCTATTTTCGCCGTGCCCCGTTTCTTACTCGGATACTTTTCAATTTTGTCCCCTATATGACTTTCAAGCTCTCTGTCCTCACACTTGTTTTGCCCGCCCAGCGCTCGTCATGGACGAAGAACTAATGAACGTGGTTGCAGTGGGTGGAAATGCGGTATCTGCCTTCTTGTCTTGGCGCCTCCAAGCAACCAATGCCTGCGATGTCACCCTCGTTTGGAAATCTGGCTTCGAGCAGGTGTCCCAATATGGCATCTCATTTAAGTCAGTAAACAAACCATCGTCGAGTGAGATAGCGCGTACTGACAGACGCGAATAAACAGGTCCTCAAACTTTGGCAATGAGCGGTTCAAACCGCACACTGGTAAGACTACCTACCCGTACTATCAATCTATGCGAAATATTTACATTCCACACAAATTATTCCGAGCTCGGCCGAGCTGACAAACAAACACAGTTGTCAAATCCCCAGAGGATGCCGCAGCGCGCAGAGATGGGGCTTTCGACTACGTTATCCTTTGCATAAAAGCTCTTCCTGACGTTTACGATCTCGCCTCTATCATCGACGCCGTCGTCACGCCTCAGCACACATGCATCCTGGTCAACACAACCCATAGTTTAGGTGTCGAAGCTGCCATTGAGGAGAGATTTCCCACGAACGTCGTTCTGTCTCTCGTTTCCAAGGCAGAATTGACGCAAACCGGGACCAGCGAGTTTGAGCACAAAGGCTCCACGGAGATTTGGGTTGGGCCTGCGAACAGCAAGAACGACCGGATTCCCCAAACTATACGCGAAGATATGGCACAGGCTCTGGCCATGACTCTTTGCTCAGGCCAGGTCGACTGCAAAGTGTCTTCGAACATTCGCCAGCAGCAATACGAAAGGCTCATTGGGTACGTTCTTTTGTGCTGGTCTTCGGGGGCTTTTTGCCTCTAGGCATCTTAGCTTTGCCCAGCACCTGCTAGTCTTCTAACAAGTTCCTGCAGGCCAATCGCTTTCCACCCAGCGAGTGTCATTTTCGAGACGCCCAACCACGCTGTTCTTATTGAAAAGGTCGGCGTCAGGCAGCTCATCTCCAGCATCATTGACGAACTGCTAGCGCTAGCAGAGTTGCAAGGCTGCAAGTTCCCGTCCGAGTTCAAAGAGCGAACCATCAGTGAGATGGCGAAGCCGCAGCAACCTGAGAGCGTCATGTGGCAAGATTACGTTGCGCGGCGTCCCATGGAAGTCGACACATTTCTCGGCTCACCGCTCCGCCTATCACAAGAGGCTGGCATATCAGTACCGCGCCTAGAAACGCTGTACACCATAATGCACAATCTGAACGCTGTCAACCGGACCCGGCCGAAGGGCGAATTTAATGGACCTGCCCCGAGCTCGCCCACTGGCACGGCGTCAATGACACCGCGCATTCCATCCCAGGGTAATGGCGTTCGTCCCATGCCGAACGGAGGCCCGAACGGCATGCCCAATGGTATGGGCCGCCCAAGGCCGCGGGTCCCCTCTCAGATGGGACCTCCTGGCCGCCGTCCACCTGTGGCCATGAATGGTGGGCCGAATGGCTATGGCAGGCCGCCACAGTCGCGCCAGCAATCGAGGCGCGGTTCCATGGAGGGGGCAGATTTGGAAGAGTTCAGCCACCTGGTGCTGTACAACGACATCCCCGAAGGCGGCGAAGTTGCGCATCCCAGTGACCCGCAGCAGCTGGCATTAAGAGAGCGAGAGCTACAGCTCCGCCAGCGAGAACTTGCTCTCAGAGAGCAGGAGATGAGAATGCGACGTCCTGGCCCACCCTCAAGAAGAGGCCCTCCTCCTGGTCCCCCTGCACGAAATGGTATTGGGATCTATGATGACGACGATGAGGAGGACGACTATTTTGATCCGAATGCAGCTCCCCCAACCCCCATGATCGACCCTGACAACTTTGACATGATGAGTGTAACGTCCCGGAAAAATCGAAAGGCGCCCGGCAACAACTCGCAGTTTCGCAAGAACGGCGACTCTGGACCGGCATCTAGGGGCAGCCGGTTCCGCCCTAGCTTCGGCAGAAACAGGTCTAGCCAGATTGTGGACCAGGCCCCTCCTGTCGGCGGCAACATTCTCGACGACCCGCTGATGTCTTTTACTTCTAACCGATACGGAAACGTCGACCGCGGACAGATGCATGCCGAGTCTCGCGCCAACTCTCTCACAGCATCCCGTCTGGAAGATCTCCAGTTTCCTAACGGCGGTGCTGGCGGTCCTATGGCGCCTATGGGATCTATGGGTGGCTACCCACGCCGGGCCAGCCAGTCTCCAGGCAACCCGTATAGCCCGTCAATTCGGGGCGGCGTCGGCGGCCGCCCATCACCACCTAACGGCTTTGGTGGCCCCATGAACGGTAGGCCATCGCCGCCAGACGGAGTTCGTCAACCGGTGCCACGATATCCACCTGGCCAAGGCAATGCTGTGGCACCACAGCAGGTTGAGCAACACGCCGGGGTGAGCTCTCTTCAGCCACCTATTGGGAAGAACGTGCGAAGTCTGACGGGAAGTGCAAGTGCTAGCGCGGGTAGTAGTGATTCCGCCCATCTCGACTCGGAGCCATCGGCACACAGCAGCCAGAGCAGCTTAGGACCGAGACGTCCCATTGGCGTTCGGTAAAACGGAAAAATCACGATAGAGTTTGGGGGGCTCTCCCCGTAATGTTTTTTTCAGCCACCACAGATCCGATCTCTATCGTTGCAGATCTAGCGGTGTCACCCAGGCGAGACTGTCTGGATTGTTTCGAAGATTTCTTCAAAATCAGCAAATGCACAACAACACGAAACGAATATGCCCAGTTTCTGGTGTCTTTTGTTTTTTTTTGCCGGCTAAGGCCCGCTCTTGGTTTTTAATGTTTCTTTTGTCTCCATTTTCATACACAGTACACGCACTTTGTTTCGGACAGCTCTCATAGGGATAAGGGGAGTGAGGTACATGGGGTATTATTCGTTGACCACGAAGTTGCTAGTATCATTACTTTTTTTTCTTTCTGGTAATACTGCATAAAGAGGGGCTTACGGAATTACCTTTTTTTTTGTTAAACCTTTTTGTTATAATGTTTTTTTTTGCTCCCCTTTGCCTGTCTCAACTTTCCGTCATGTTTTATACTCACATACAACACCGTGGTAATTAATGTGAAAAGAAAAGAAGCTTCTGCCCTGCCCTGAGTACTATAGATGTTGGCAACCAACGTTAATGCTGAAGTAAGCAAGTCATTAAGTAGTGACGGTTGAACACTACTAGATTGTAATGTGAACATTGAAGAAACAAAAAAACCCGAAGACAGTACTAAACCAGCCGTACAGTACAAGTACGGCATCTACTCGTACGAGTATTCGTAATTCTGGCCTTGCGATGGCATGTGCGCAGTGCGATGTAGCACTGTGTAGCACTGTATCCAATAGGACCCCGCAACGCGTAAACGCGATTCAGATGACCAGAGGCTGCATAAAATACGGGGAGCTCTCGTATCGTTCTCTGTGACTTGACTGCTCTTCTCGACGAGGTGTACTGGCTGGCTAGCTACTATACGCATCTTCCAGGCGTCATCATGAACACCAATCAGCCAAGCTCGACCTTCAATGCCACACGGAATGCCACATACACTGGTAACATGGGCGCCTCGGGTCCTGCCGTCAAGGCCAGACAGCTAGTATTAAAACTCCAGACGTCATATGTGCTCTGATCGGCATCACTTTCACATTTTACTAACGGGCTTGCTTATCCCTACCACTCTACAGGCGCATCTTCAATCTCAGCTTGCCCAGCTCTCCGCTCATCTCGCCGACACCGACAGCCTTGTGCGCGTCACTGCCGCCCAGGCCGCCTATCTGCGGGAGCTCGGAAGCTGGCATGCCGGATTGTATGCTTCATTTCTCCCTCTCCAACTCGTGGCTCTGTCATCTGACCTTCCTAGATTCATGGCCGCCAGCAAGGTGCTCGGGGAGGACGGGGCCAGAGACTCTCGGGACGCTGATCGCGAGTCCAGACAATAGATGGGACCGTGCGGACACCATGTTCTCTCAAGGCAGAAAGACTGAAGGGCGAGTATCGAAATACCCCCACGGCTATATGAACTCATGAGGGCTGGGTACAGGGGTTAGCTGGAGGCCATACAACTTGTACTACGACTCCTGACGGATTTCAACTATGTTTCTTCTTGTTCTTTAATGGCAAAAATATGAGCTTTGTAAATATGAGTAAAGCTATTCAAATAAAACCCCCCTGCTCTTGAATAATCCTCTTCACCATACCGTATCGCCGTCTGAATCGGTTGTTACGGCATGGCATGATCGCAAGAGCACACGAAGGCGAGGCGTTTTCGAGGACATTTAAAATATGGTTGGTTTTGTGGAGGAACGCCACAAGTTCTCTCCAGCTTCTGAACACTGCCCTGCACAGTAGCCGTATCGTCCAACGTCTTTTGCCTTGTGGCTTGGCCCTAGACTCTGCTGCGAGACTATTATCTCGCTTCAGCAGAAGGCAAAACTTGATTATCAGCTCTTCGGCCGAGCTCTACAGACGGAGCCGGCGCCATCGAAAGGGGCAACGCCAGTCATCCAGGGGCTCTTCTAATATCCAAGACACTCTGGTGGACGGCATTCGGCTTCGCGTCTGTGGTTTTGCTTCGTGTGTTTGCGTTTGTCTTCTCGTCTCCCATGCTCCCCTCGCGAAATGGCCGTCGTGGCTGCCGCGGCGCCGTCACAGGGTATCGCCGCACACGTCCGCAAGTACGGCATTGTACCGCCAACACATCCGCCCACGGCTTTTTCCCGTCTCTGCTCTTGTTCTCCACTACCGATACGCATGTATCGCCCTCGACGAGGAGAGTGTCGCAAAACTTGCACATACTGCGCTTCACGGCCGGCCTCAGGCGCATGTTTGTCTTTCGTGATATGGAACGCATCTGCGTGAGGAGACGGCGAGACATGCCCCCGAGGGCCGGCGGCGACGGGGGTGGCAACTGCTTCTGCAAGCCGCTGCTCTCCTTCGGGTGCTGCTGGTCTGAGTCCCGCCCATTCGTCATCTTCTCTAGAGTTGCTGGCGATGGGGCTGCTGCCGCCAAGAGCGTAGCTGCCTGGTACAAGAAGGAGACCCTGGAGTAGGCCGGCCTATTTGTCACCGCCCCAACATTGGTTTTGGGCTTTGCCATCTCTGTTGGCAGTGCCGGTAGCTTCCTCTTGAATTGGACGGTGGAGAAGAAATTCACCGAAAATCACTGGTGTACACAATTGCGCAGCTTTGTATCACGTGATATATACAATAGACGTATTGCTACCAAATGGACCCCCTTCGGATAATTGTTTATCCATGTAGCGACACCAACACGTACTCGTGTGGCCTTGCGAATGTTCTTGCTAACCTACTTCTCCCTTCCATTCCTTTCTCCCTTTTGCCCCCGCCACAACTCCATCGCGACAACAACGCAAAAAAAGCATCGTTCTGCTCGTCACTAATCAGCTTGTATCGACATCGGCTGCTTCAAATCCGAAGTTCCCTTTTTTGCGATCTACGGCTCTATATTTCTCTAGAGGGCTTTTTGTTTGTTCTCCTAGAGCCTATCCAGTTCCGTCGCCTTTTTTCGGCACATCAACAAAACATTCAAGTTTGCTCGGCTCTGGCTAGCGACGCTGCATAACGCGACAAAAATCTGGGTAATTACATCAGAACAGCGATATTTTTGGTTCCTCGCCGCAGAGTCCAAATCGATTTTTCCGTCTCAACTCGTTCCCCCCCCAACAACAGAACCAAGCAACCATGTCGGCCGAAGAAGACCTGATTGACTACTCCGACGATGAGCTGAATACGACTGAGGGTGCCGCTGCCTCTAATGGCAAGAAGGGCTCCGCCGCCGCCGGTGGTGATGCCTCTACTGCCGGCTCAAACAGCGTCGACAAGAAGGGCAGCTATGTCGGTATTCACTCGACTGGTTTCAGAGACTTCCTCCTGAAGCCAGAGCTTTTCCGCGCCACCGCCGACTGCGGTTTCGAACATCCATCGGAGGGTTAGTCTTTGACACATGAAACACAAACCTATTTTTGATTATCCAGCTCTACCTCCGCTTGTATTTCCTGTCCCCTTTTTTCCTCTTTCCCTATACTCGCACAGAGAGGCGTCCGTCCATCATCATCGCAAGCGAAATGGTCAAAAGAACACAAAATCCAGAGGGGATGGGGCAAATGAGCTCCAAGACGGACAGAGGAGGAATGCAGACGGTGTTTGTGGGAAGCAACTTCCCGCTATCCACCCGACCAGCCTTGTTAAGACGGTAGCCTGGCTGTTATCACTTGCCTCGTTCCTGTTTCCGCTCATGGAAAGCAATGCGGGATCATACATACCTATTCGAATGGGGCTTCAAGACTTGAAAGGGTCCATTAGGTATGCGAAAGCGACCATGCCTCATTTGGAGATGACGGTTGTTGTTCGCTTCCGATTGAAATGGATAGAGCTGGGTGGGTGACCAATGAAAGGCGCCACAAGCAACACCGGCCTATCACACAGGAAAGGGAGTGGAGCAGGGAATATGTTGTTGTTTTGCCCATGGCGGTGGGCACTACACTTCTACCCCACGCCCAGCTTTGTGTCATGGTTAGGCATACGGTCGCGATTTACAAGACCAGTTCCGAGACCTCACGAGCACTCCCTGTTGGCAGCCGGCCGACGAGGTAAGGGTGTACATGTCTTGAAACGCTTCTGGAAATGAAGTTCGAGACTCAACCCTATAGCAACCGGGAATGCCCTGGGCTGCATTTCGAGCCACTTGGTGTTGCTATTCTGTCTTTCTCGGAAGATCGCGAATTGCTTTGCGGCTACTGCGCAGCGCAAGGGCTTCCCACCCGGGTCTTTCATATCTCTTCTCGCTTTTGGATGATCTGTGATTTTGCTCTACCATTTACTGGAATACGGGGGAAAGATTGATATTTTGCTGCTACGATGGACGGGCCTCTCAACCCTCTTTATGACCGCAAACTCTCGTCCTTTCATTTAAGCCAAAAAAAACCCATTCAAGGAAAATCTTTCTGACATCCGAGCGAATTACTACAGTTCAGCAAACTTGCATCCCCCAAGCCTTGATCGGAGGCGACATCATCTGCCAGGCTAAATCTGGTCTGGGCAAAACTGCCGTCTTCGTTCTTGCTACGCTTCAGCAGATCGAGCCTGTTGCTGGCGAGTGCTCGGTGCTTGTGATGTGCCACACCCGAGAGCTGGCCTTCCAGATTCGCAATGAGTACAACCGGTTCTCCAAGTATATGCCAGAGATCAAGACTGGCGTATTCTATGGTGGCACTCCGATCCAGAAGGATGCCGAAATTCTGCGCAACAAGGAGACGCATCCGCACATCATTGTCGGCACGCCAGGCCGTCTGAACGCTCTCGTTCGTGATAAGTACCTGCGCCTTGGCAGTGTCCGAATTTTCGTGCTGGACGAGTGCGACAAGATGCTTGACCAAATAGGTATGCTTTTACAATTTGTTTTATACCCCAAAGCCACTTGGTATCGTATCTTTTTCTGACAATATTATTAGATATGCGCCGTGATGTGCAGGAAATCTTCCGTGCTACTCCCCAGCAGAAGCAGGTCATGATGTTCTCTGCAACACTTTCAGATGAGATCAAGCCGATTTGCCGGAAGTTCATGCAGAACCCTACAGAGCACTACGTCGACGAAGACACCAAGTTGACACTGCACGGTCTCCAGCAGTACTATATTCCCCTGGAGGAGCGGGAGAAAAACCGCAAGCTCAACGAGCTTCTGGACGAGCTGCAGTTCAACCAGGTCATCATCTTCGTCAAGAGCACTGTGCGTGCGACGGAACTGGACAAGCTTCTCCGCGAATGCAATTTCCCGTCCATTGCGGTCCATTCCGGCGTCAGCCAGGAGGAAAGGTATGTGTTATCGTTGGTGGATGCATCCCGTAAGCCGTTCCCAAGCCTCTCACTAACTGTACTAGAATTCGCCGGTACAAGGAGTTCAAAGAATTCAACAAGCGCATCTGCGTCGCTACGGACGTGTTCGGCCGTGGTATCGATATCGAGCGCATCAACCTTGCCATCAACTACGATCTTCCTGCCGATGCCGACTCGTACCTTCACCGTGTCGGCCGTGCCGGTCGTTTCGGTACCAAGGGTCTGGCTATCTCGTTTGTCAGTAGTGAGCAGGACAAGGAGGTTCTGAAGGCAATCGAGAAGCGATTCGAGGTCGCTCTTCCGTAAGTTTTCTCACCAGTACCCCGTACATTTCGCTTCAAAGCAACAAGCTAACATTCCGTAGTGAGTTCCCAAAGGATGGCATCGATGCGAGCACCTACATGGCCTCGTAGAAGAAGCAGTAGCAACTGCTGTTTTATTTTGACCGTTACCACTTTTTTCTGTCTCGTATTTGTTTTCCTATCAATAGTTTTGTTTTTGTGTTCTGCTTTTCTTCGCCGCCTATCTTTAGATATCGCCGAGGCGGGACAAAAACTCAAGAGAAGGAATAGGTTGTGAAAAGGTGGCCTGTCGCCTCGGAGTATTTGTATTATCAATTGCAATGAAAACTGTGGTATCGGCAGGTTTTCGAATGTGGTCATCTTCAAGAACAAATTCTAGCCTCTCGAAGAGATGATGCGAAGCACCCTCTTTGCATGGGCAAGGCTTTCCACAACTACAACGATGTCGGCTACATGAAGGCCCGACTGCTTGAGCGGCTGAATCCGGTCGAGAATTAGTACAAAGTATGTGTTCTGCTGAGAGTTCTGTCAGCCTGATGTTTCAACGAGTAAGATACTTTGTGAAGTTGGCTGCCTAGCAGCTGACCACACAGGGATCTACATGAATAGCAAATAGTACTCTTACACTACTTCTAGCCATTATGTAGGCGCACATATAGGTCTTCTCCAAGCGGCTCGACAAGGCGGACTCTATGATCTTGGAGAAGACCAAGCGCTTTCCAGCTCCAGATATTCTACGAGTAGGCTGCTCATTAGGCTGCTCAAGCAGCAGCTGTCTGAACAGATTACGAGTAGTCATGGAATACTTCTGAAAGGGGAAGAGGGCGTTCTAGATTGACAGACCAATTTTAGATCTCACCCAGTTGTCTACAAGTGCCCCATACCTATACCCGTAGGGATAGGAGTAGGAGTAGTCACAGAATATTGGCAGATGATACTCGTACGTACGAGTACGAGTGCCCGAAGGTGAAACAAATGGACACTACTAATCACGAGACCTCGATTCGGTAATAAGTTGTGAGCATTCGCGGGTACAGGCGGCAAAGCATTGGTGTTTTGAGCTTCAGCTAGCAGTTACCCGTGTCGTCTGCTGCTTTTCTCGCTATATCACGAGAGACGATAATAAAAAGGGCTCGCAAAATTTAGTGGAATGACCCCGGCGACTGTACCAACCCGGAGAAAGGAGGAGACCAGTGGACTACGAGTACGAGTACGAGTAAGCCATCTACGGCAATATCGTCCGTTGTCGGCTATCGTAACGTCGGTGGCCACCTGTTTCACGGGCACGCCGCTTTTCGCAACTTCCCTTCCTTCGGCAGAAACCGATAGACGGCTCAACCTGTTTGGCTGTGGCTGTGAATTTCCGCACATTGCTAGTCAGATGACCTTCTGCTGAAATATTTTCGGCTGGCAGGCTGGACACGAGTTTTTTCTGGGCCTAGCTAGACTTGAAAATAGGCTGTTGGGCCTCTACGACGGCGGGGGGTAGGCCCAGAGTTAGGGACTATTGGGGCGGTTTTTTTTCTCTGCTTTTTTTCTTTTTGAGTCATACCCCCGTGTCTTTCTCGTGCTTTTCGTGCTCTTCGTGCTCTTCGTGCTTTGTTGAGATATTTCGCACTTCTGACTTGTTCTTCAATAGGCTCGTACAAAACTGAACTCGTGTTCCGAATTTTTGGCGAGAAGAATGTAACAGCAAGACAAATGTATGAGCACCTATTCGTAAGTCGTAAGAGGATGAGTGCTCGTGCTCGTAATGACCGGCCCCCAGACCATGCTGTTTTCTTTGGCCTACTCGCACTCGTAGGCTGTGTAAGATTAGAAATATTCAATGCTATGTCGTAGAGAGACGGTTGGCCTCGCCTCTTCGAGAATACAAAGGTGCAAATTGGAGGGGTCAGAGCGACTGGGGCTTCCACACCACCCCAAGTATATTTTCACACCTGTACGGATCATCTTGCCCAAAATGACGGTAGTCAAATCTCGCCATCCAGGCAGCCAAGATTCCAATACTTTTATTCTTCATACTTATAGATATGTAAGATAAGTTGCGAGTGTCGTACAGTGCGTCATAGAATGAGAATACTGTGCTTTACTGAGATGTGTACGAGCTCGTTGATCGCTTGGTGGGTCGAGATGTACTCGTATTCTTGCATGTAAGGTACGTCGTTCTAATTCAAAGGGGCTCAAATACATAGTGCTCGTATTGCGCAGGATAATGTGCTTATTGTAGTTGTGGCAGCCTCATCGGTTACCCAGATTCAGTTGGGCATTGTCTTTCATCTTCACCGTGATTGTTGCTTTGTGCTAAAGATGGGCTAAAAGACCGGCCGTACAGTATAGCGTGCGAGAACGGCGGGGCGACGAGCACTAGTTTGTGCACCCAAGGTGGGGCGCAGCGCTACTATCTGTGTGCAACGATTGGCCTTCACGTTTACCTCGGGTTGCCGATTTTGGCGGTAGATTGTGCCAGCTGTCACTCATACTTTACAGCTGCGTTCACGCTCTTACGAGACGAATAGGTGGGAGAGAATCGTGAGCTGGGCAGGAAAGCACAAACGAACTCTATGAAGACCAAATTCATGCATCATATCAAGATTGTCAGGCTTTGCCATTGTTCCAGAATAGAGAGCCTGATCGGCGGTGATGAGGGCCGTGTCAAACAGGACATTTGCCGGGAAATTATGAATCCTGCCACCATCTCTTACAATCCGAGTCTCACGTACTCGAACGGCTGTGTGTTCGCCCCCCC